>OMLB01027793.1:34068-50575 GCA_900302555.1 Myripristis jacobus | reverse complement strand
AAAAAAAAAAAAAAAAAAAAAAAAAAAAAGATTTTCAAAACTAGGCCTTTGAGTAACATTAATAATGCAATGTCACAGATATGTCACAGGTACACAATAAAAACAGCTTTTATACGAGGGGTGTGTGTGTGTGTCTACTACCACACGATCTAAAGTCAATTCGAGTCATCTTAAACAATGACCAAGAATAAGTTTTTGTTAACCAAAAAAAGGGGATTCATCAATCTTTATTACAAATCATCAAGAACCATAAACAGTTGACAGTACAACAATTCATCTAATACTGTAATTGCTCAAGCTGCAGGTGTGAAAACCCACACAAATAGAATAAGGATCTTAAACATTATTTCGCTGTTCTCTATTAGAATCCAGCACCACCGGAATAACCTCTGAGTTCCATCTGGTAAGGTTCGGAGAGAGGGAGAGACAGACAGACAGACCATGGACAAACCACACATCTGAAATCTGTCGGCGTTAACGCGACGATGCGTGGAACAGAGTGGTGTTGACTGTCTATGTACAGTGTTGGCTCAATTTCAGAAGATGGAAATGTTGTGGCACAGGCGACCTGACTGAACACACTCCCGGCTCTGCACTTCCCCCTTTTCCCCGCCTCTGACGCAGAAACAAAAAGTCACGCTCGAACCAGGACTGGCCTCGGCTCACTTTCAGTTCGGTCAATTAAAATGTAAATACAGGGAGGGACTTGTTGCCTTGCTGCGCTTGTTTTCAGTCATTTCTTACTGGGATGTTCTTCTGACAAATGTGTTTCAGTTTTTTAAATTTTGAGCTGAATCCTATTTCTGAATGAAGTGAGAGTAAAAATGAAGCCAGCTCTGACCGACCATGGCATTTTGCTGTCTGTCTACCTGTCAGAGACCGTTACCAGCAGATGAAACGTGTTTAGGACAGAATATTTTCTGTGCCGATCATTGACCTTCCATGTTACAAGTGTAGAGCAATACTTCAGTTGATATGCATTACCACTGTAATGGAATGACAGAGTTTAAAACTGTTTTTGTTTGAGAACTGTAACATACAGGGATGCACCAATACCTTTTGAAACTGTGCTGCTGCTAAATTAAAGAATCATTATTGGACCAAAAAAAAAAAAATCCCTTTTGCAAGGGTTACATATGACAAAAATCAAAGCTATATTATCTTGGGCGTTTTATTCCATAGATGCAACAATCTCAGATCCCTTTAATGAAGAAAAATGAATTCCATCTTAATTATTTTATCCAGCAAACCCAAAGATAACGGTTGAGCTTTTTATTGTCCAGTCATGATAATACATGGAATCGATTCTTAGTCTGGAGATATATTTTAAAGTTTAGTGTACAGAATCTGCATTGTCAGTGAAAAACGGGCATCGGTGCATCCCAAGTACCACAAATTCACTCTGACTCACTGCGGTGTTTCTTTCCCTACAGAAAGATCCGGAAGCAATGACTATTGACTCGTCTTGTAGTACCTCTGCAATGAATCAATGCTGTCTGGGCTTACATCAAGAATTAATGGCATTCTCTTACACACACACACACGCATACTAACAAAGACAAACACACACACATACACACACACGCCCACACACACACACACACACAAATTAGTCAGAGGGCAGATTTATGCTTTTAAATAAACACAAACACAAAATGAGGTGATTTTGGTCAGAAATGTGCATCAGTTTTGGAATATGGTGTCACTGCAGCACCTGTCCTTTCAAGTGTTGGCTGATCTCTGTGTTTGAGTTCATGTTTTTAGAGGTGTGTCTGTGTGTATGTGTGCATTAATAAGTATCTGTATGGTGTGTGTTATACCCGTGTGTGTGAATTTGTCTTCACTCCCCTAGATGGCCAAAGTCAGCCCAGACAGACATTATTTTCACATTACTGAGTGAGCTTTTCTTTTGACGTTTATTTACAGGCAGACAAACCGGGGGCTTTCCTACTGTACGCTCGTAAGTTTCCATCTGTTCGTCATTAACATTGGAAAGAGAGGAGGAAGAGGAGCCAAAACAAAAAATGCACACAGACATAATCAGAGATTCACAGGCTTGAGTGGCTCCTGCTTAGCTATGCATCCTACACTGGCAACAAAAAAGAAGGTTCAATTATTTTGGCATCGATGCTTTGGTCACAAAATACCGACACTTTTTATTCATTTGTTTGTTTTTGTTTTCACTTTTGTTTTCATTTGCTTGTTTGTTCTTGAAGAAAGTCCCAGTCATTTTACACCCTGACCACGTGTGTGTCCCAGTACAGAAAAAAAGGTAGGTTTGTTGTAGTCCTGTCATCGCACCTCCGATGCAGTCCCTTAAAGAGGCACAGATTCTCTTATAAATTATGTGACTGTGAATGAGTGGGCTGGGGGATCTGAGAGGGAGGGGTGCCCCCTGCGCCCCCACATCCCCCTCCCACGCTCCCTTTATGCCCGGTGAGTATGTCCCGTCACCCCTTTTGCGAGCACGTTCTGCAGCACAGTTGCTGCAGCACTTTCCTCTGGCAAAGATTGTTCTTTTTAACGAGCACACAGAAACTGCCTTCTGCCCAAGATTCTTCATTTGCTTTCCACAGACCAGGAAGAGGAGATACAGGGGAGGGATGCAGGGTGGGGGGGCACGCACGCATACACACACACACACATACACACACACACAACACGGCCACATGGCGCAGAAACATCAGAGAAATAGTTACATGGCAGGCAGAGCCATATGATTGGTCAGGAGAGGTTCAGGTGACAGGAAGAGTTTTATGATCCAATCACAGGTGATGTTCATCGAGGTGGGAAATGATTGTAGTCCAGTGGAATGATTGGATCCATGTCAGGAGAAAAGGAAAACAGATTTGGGAGGGGAAAAACAAACAAGAGAGAGAGAGAAAACAAACGTCACACAATTAGCAAATGGACGATTTCAAAAAATTCACAACTTGATGTCATTTTGCATCTGAGAGAAGTCAAAGTGGACCACCAGTCTGCCATGTGCACAGATTATGAGCCAGATCGTTTCAGCTGACAATCAGCATGAGCCATTAAAATCAGTTAGTCTTGATTTAATTGGTTTGGAGACAGATTGAGGGTGCACTTTTAGCAAAATCACCATCCTCATCATCATGGTCGTCATTAAAAAGGTCACACAGGAGAGTGTGTTTTCTCCTTTGACCTTTATCACCTCACAGGCTGGTGAGGCTTTTAGGCTGTGGGTTTTTACTTAAAAAGGTCATGGTTGGAATATCAAACTGCACACTGAAGTAGTTTGTTAGCCGTCGCCACATAATCACCATCACCACAGCCGATTAGTGAGAAAAGGGGAGGGCTTCGCAAACCCGGAGCGGTTTAAAACATTGACACATGCACTATTTCAACAAGACTAGAGCATAAAGAAAAGCAAACAGAGAAAGGCAGCAGTGTGAGTAAAGAGAGAATAGAAAAAGCAGACTGCAAAAGAAAACAGAGGAGGACTGCTGCTGAGAAGAGGATTTATGTGAAAACAGGGAACACTTGAAATGTAAGCAAAAGAGTGAGGAGACATTTATGCACTGTGACAACACAATGGAAATTACCAGAAAAAAGGGAGTTTGTGCTGAGATCGATTCAAGGAATGCCGAAGAGAGAGCATGAAGCTGTGTCTGTGCGTGTTAGTGTGTTAATGCCGGGGAGGTTTTATGTTAGTAATATGCAATACCCGCATGAGACCTTTAGATGCACAGCAAAAAGGCAAAAACAAGGACAGACCATCTAACCAACTTGCAACTACAATAGAGAGCAGTTTGATTTGAGGAGTTAGTAAAATGCTTAAAAATAAAGGAAGGCCAGAGGTGAATCCCTGGCCTTCGCTCAAGGCCCGTCCCCTCGGTGTCAGTTTTGCATCCCGCTGAGAGATAATTATGTTTAATATAACTAGAAATGCAAAACAGTGTGTCTGAAGCGGCCAACATCTCAGAGAGTGCTGACACCAAATTCTCCACCTGACGCTTTGTTGCACTTTGATCAGTCGACATAGTTTAATGACTCCTTCGACTGTCTGGGACACTGGATTGGACAGACCACAACTTGTGTACTTGGCATTTCACACAAGTCATGCGGACTGTAAAAATTCACAACTCACACCGCCTGAATGCAAATATTCAGGCACTTTTGTGAGCACACAGCATTTTAAAGCGTGTTATTTCTTTCTGCTGTGACCATGTTCAATCCAGCGCACCAGTCAGACGAGGGAAAGTCCAGACATTTTTCTCCCGATGATACTCTGAAATTTGGAGGAGACAGCACGTAACATGTAACAGACATATCAAGACAACAGTAGAGAAAGCTGATAACTCACCATCTTTGCAGATGGTGCTGACCACACAAGCTCCTGCCTCCAGATTGTAACCACTGACGCAGGTGCTGCAGTTTCTCTCCCCCGGCCCCGAGCACTCGTAGCAGCTATGGTCACACCTGTGGGTGGAAACGGGGATATATGGAGTTACACACTGCGTTGTCACATTTCCTTTTAGTGGCAGCGGTATCATCAATAAAAGATTCATGGCTTCAGACCCTTTCCCTCCTTTTCTTCTAAGAAATCATTTAAGCAACTATCATTACATTCATAATGAATGTAATTTTGTTGTATTTCTTTTGTCCATTATGTGTACGTGCTTTTTATTACTTGTTTCACAAATGTGTTTCTGTTTCTTTTTCCTTCTTTTCAAACAAAACTGTGTCTGTATTATGATCAAGTTGAGGAATGGAAGAACTCACTCAATAAGCCCCTTGAGGTTCTTTGGTTTAGTTGTCCTCGTGCGCAATTTGTTTTTTATTGCCGTCTGTTTCTGTGGATGCTTATTTTCTACATTTGTATAGGTGTGCGATCAATACAGTGAATAACTCGTGTTGGGAACTATTCTCAAGAAAAGAGGGTAACGATTAAGGATTAAGACAACCATTTACAAGCTTCTGCTGATGGGCTAAGAAAATTACTGGAAATTATCTGACATCATATACACCACAACAAAAGACAAGAATCGTTAAACTGGCTGAAACCTGCCAGTGTGTCCATATAAAAATATTCTAGTGCAGCAATCTCTTTACGTTGACTGTTTCCATTAGGCTGTGTTGACCAAATCCAATTACAGCCTCTAAAGGCTTAGTCCAATCAAAAATGAGTTTTTCTTATGTTTCTATTCCCTAAATATCTGATCTTGACTAGACTGACTTGTAATTTTTTTTTTAAGATTATCAAATAAGGCACAATGTTCACGAGGCAGGACTTTCATTCGTTCTGTGAACAGAGCTCTGGTTTCGAGCTGGGATGTGAGCAGGCAGAGGAGTGGGTGGAAACTACATGCATATTCATAGATCTGTAGATATTTAATGAGGGCAAGATTTAGAGTCACATTTAAGGCACGAAGGGATGTTATTTCATGTATAACACTTCAAAATATGTAATACTTATGAGGAGAGGTTTTTTTAGGGTGCTCCATAAATGACTGGAGGGGACTATTAAATCTGGTCAGTATTATGTTGACAGCACTCTGATCAGTTTCATTAAGGCGTTTTCCACTGCTCACTGATATCCATTACTGGCTGCTAAACTGTTAAGCAATCACTGCTCAAGACAAGATGGGGGTATCATCTTCAAACATTTGCAGCTCAGTGAAGTTCTCCAGTTTCATATCAGTGTTGCAGAGCAGGAGGAAGCTTAAGGAGACTGTAAGATTCAAGTGAGAGCAAGGGTCAAGTGTGTGAGCAAATTTGGCTTGAATTTCAGAGACTTATGCCATGTCACCCGTTTCCCAAGGCTGTGAACAATATCAAATGCAAGGTAGGAGGGCAACTCGGTGCGCCAGAAAGGTGGTAAGATCAAAACAAGGAAGGAAGACTGAGCCTGTGGAGGCGGCTGACTGTGGGTGTGATGGGAAGCAAAGTGTTATCAAGCGAGACTGAGATGGTGTTCGTTTGTTCCTTCCCTCTCTTTCCTCCCATCTTCTTTTAATTCAGGTTAAGATTAGTAAAGGATGAGGTAACAGGAGTCTTTCGAGATGCAACTCTACCCTGGATTAGGGAGCACAAGCGTCATCACAGCTATCAGAAACTTAGACACAACAAAAAGTATGAAAACTTGCAGAGCCCAAAACACAAGAGAAAGGTTTGATTTCAGACTGAGTGTGGGACTGTGTCCAAAAGATAAATCTGAGTGTCACCCTGCTTTTCACTCAAAGACCCTTGTTCCCCCAGGGGAGGAAAACGTAAGATTTGAGTTTAAACCTCGTGAACTCTCCCATAACACCTCCCGTAGGGGTGTAAATGTTCACATTTTTCACAATTTGGTTTTTACCTTGTGTTTTATGCCACGGTTTGGTTTGCATCATGATCTGGCTTGAAAAAATTGCACTCCATTTCAAGTTCTACCTTTTTAACTGAACCTTAAACCAATAATTCAACACAAAAAGCTCAACGAGGCTTTTACCATTGTTCTGTAAAGGTTGTGCAACACGCCAACAGAAGTCACCTATTACGCCTCAATCTAATATTCAAATTAATCAAATGAATGCGTTCACTGTTGTGCTAAAAAAAAAAAGTACTAAAAGTTTACCACACATAGGATTCAGTGAACTGTGAACTACAGAATCATGTTTTTTCCATTTTGGTAGTCGACTGTTACACCTGTAATTTCTTGTCATGATTTCAAAATGCTAAATGAGAAACTGGGAATTAGGAAAACTGTGCACTGCAGAGACAACTGTGTTTTATGAAAGGCTGAACAGGAATTAAAATCAGAATATGTACGGTTTATGAGTGGAGTGTATTTGGGCGTTTGCGGGTGTGCTCACTCACTTCTTGCAGGACCTCAGCACCTGCCCGTTGTCTGAGGTCTGCTCTGACAGGTAGTAGCCCGCGCTGCATGTTGACACACACCGCCATTCCTCCAGCATGTAGCCCTCTGCACACTTAGTGCATGCCTCTATACCTGTGCCTGTAGGAGACACAAACACAAACAACATCAGTGCAATGGAAAATTGTGGAAATAATCATATTAACATACGCTAGAAGATTTGTCATAGAAATGACTGAAGCTATTATGTATAATGAAGAAAAAAAGGTATGGTAGTGCTGTGCCAGAATGAATTAGACAGAAAGTGGAGCTCTTGCCTCTGGCAGTGTTGGAGCCACATATTAAATGATGAGGGACTTCTCACCTGCGCAGGTGGCACATGCCCGATGACAGTGCTCGCAGGTCCTTCTGTGGCCGTTGTAATAAGTCCCTGGGTCACAGGTCATCTGACACTTGTTTCCTTGAAGACTAGATGCAGAGAGAGGTAGAAGCAATTAAAAGTCAGAAACAATTGACATAATCTGAACGAGAATCAGGAAAACAGGAATTATCATTTGAGCTCACTGGCTTAAAACGGTCCAAAAAGTCTGAAATTCAGCCTGAAACTGAAAGGAGGAAAATCCATTGGAGAGAAATAACATCCTCTAACCAACTAAATATAACTACAATCTGTGGTACTTTGAGGTTTCTGAACCGTTCACTGCAAATTAAGCAAAAGTTAGCCAGTTAGAAACCAATCACTACTTTGTTTGTTTTAGAACTTTATTTATTTATTCATTTATCTATCCCTTATTTATCCAGGACGGTCCCATTGAGATACATCAGCTCTTCTTGCAGGGAGTCACAGTCAAGACGGCAGCAAAAGCTTAAAGTCACACCAAAAAAATTCACTTACACAACACAGGAGAAAGGAAAAAGTGCAGATGGATCTGTAATATAAATCTGTTCACAATCAAGGCGAGTCAGAATCAGGGCTATCTAAAACAAGAGCAAGTTTGGCTTTCTGGCTACAGCTTAAGGAAAAAACAACTCCAGCACTGAAGATACAGTTTCTTGTGTGGGTGTACAGGACCCTGACCAGCCTTTACTTCCATTTGAGACTGATGTACAGGAATGTGACCGTTTAGCAGTTTTATTTTGAGCGTATGGAAAGATACATTCCACTTTAATTTTGACCAATATATGCAACAAACCAAACTAATTCTGTTCGTGCCAGATGTGAGGGTAGAGGTCAATTACAAGGTAGGGTTGGACGTTAGAAAGGCAGCTCTGCAAAGTAACAGCGAGGACAGGTTGGTGAGCTTGTGCTGCACTGAGCTGAAAAACAGCTGGTCTGTGTTAGCTAGAGTTTCCCAGAAAGGATCTCGTTTGGTTCTCGCTTCCTCCTGGGCTGCCGACCGACCATGAATGGTGAAATGAATGGGAGAGGGGAGAAACTGTGAGTGTGTGTGTGTGTGTGTGTGTGTGTGTATGTGTGAGCATGTGTCTTGCTGTGGTCTCGCCGGCTCTCAGAGGAAATTATGGCTTACAAGTGTCCCCACCTCCACCTCTGGCTACACTGAACGCTTGAAGCTGGGTTCAAGACCGCGATATTTTTTAAAAGTTTCACAAGTGCTTTCTTCATGACCTATCAGGAATTCCAGCACTTTGGACTGCCCTATCCTCTGCCGGGTCAAGTGCAGTTAGTGTGGTTTGAAGAGGCTGCTGTGGAAGTGGCCAGAAAATGAACTGGAATATGTCAGCATGGATAAGTAAATGATTTAGATCAGGGGCTCTTACAACTGGGGATCCAAACCCAAGATGGGCAACAGGCCCACTTCTTGTGGGTCTCCACATGACAAGAGTACACATGGGTTTTAATAAACCCGGGTCATGGGGTGAAACTTAATTTACTCAGTTTGTGTCCCAAGTGGAAAAGAGTAAAGAGGTCCTGTTCTCTCTGGGGCGTATTGCTAGCCCAAACCACAGTGTGACACAATGTCCTCGCCTAGTTTCGAGTGGATGAACACTACAAGTTTTTCTCCTTCAAGTACAATATCGCTGTCCGGGCCAAATGTTACATGGAAACAGACACAACCCAATTTACTTTACCCAAGAGTTCAACCATATTTCAGTCAGTGTTTGTGTGACCGAGGTGGCAGTACAAATAGATATGTTGAGCAGCACATTTACATGTCAGCAGTACTGTGCACCGTCTATAATGGCAAACCAACATATGTGAAGGAGCTGTGATTAAGAGTGGCAGGTTTGGTAGAAACAGGCCCAAAATGAGGCTATTAAATGCTCCTTAGGGTTTTGCTTAGCACAGAGACAGTCAGTCAGCGGATACCATGTTGCTACCCAGAAACCAACACTAACTTTCAAAAGTTGTTGCCAGGCTGGTAACCAGCCATCAGGCTTTTGGTCAATGAAAGTAGCAATTTGGTTGCAGTATTTCACTGGATTATATTTGAAGTTATTAGGTCCTGTGTAATTACATCCCGCATTGCCATTATGAAACACTCACTACAAAAACATAACAAAATTCTTTCTGGTTGTATTCAACTTGTGCCTTTAACAGTTTGTCTTGGCCTTGCTTTGGCCTTGGCCACGTCTGCCTTGCAAATGAGATTTCCAGATCTCAATGGAACTTGGTTAAATAATGGAAACATTATATTACTGTATTTTATTATATTTATAAGAAATGTATTATTATAGTACGCCCCTTCACATCTGTGTAGACTTCATGTGTGGTGAACTCTGATCTGTAAATTCACACAGCAGGCCAACAGAAACAGAAACATACTTTGGGCATGTTGACATTTGAAGGACGTCAGGATGTCATATCGTCTGCTAGCGTGTTTTCTTTTGCATTAGGACTGTATTGTTTGTAATTTGCTCTCTGGGTCGGCGCCTGTTGCACACCTGTCTGTCCAGGAATGGGATGTCCTCTCTCTGTGGTCCTTCTCGAGATTTCTTCATTTTTTTTCTCCTGTTACAGCTGGGTTTTTAAGCTTATTTTCTGGCATTTCTGCTTTATTTGACAGTCAAAGTAGAGAGAGACCGGAAAGGCAGGAGAGAGAGAGGAGATGCAGCAAATGGCCTGAGGTGGGATTCAAACCCAGGACGCTGCAATCAGGACTCAGCCTTAACAACTGGTACACACTCAGCTACTGGAGCACCCTGTTTTGTTTTGTTTTATTCTTTGCTTCTTGCTATGAAGATTAAGTCAGGGGGTGTCATCCGGTTTGATGTAAACTTGTGGGCATGTAAAGGTCCTTGAGACTGTAAACACTGATACTGGGTTTCAAATAAACTTGAAGGAAATTACAACATGGCAGAGTCTCTAATCGTGGCAGCAGTGCACGATCCAAATGAAGGCAACAGTGCTTAGGTAGAATACAGACAAACAAAAAAAGTTGCAGTGACCCGCCTAACTCCCTCCGGACAATCCAAGCTAGCATCAACAACAGATTCCTAAAGGAGCCGCAGATTGAATATGTCAATGTGCGTTTTTTCCCCTTTCCTCGTGCATTTGATCTAGGCGGTCGGTGAAAACGTCTAGGCGGTGCGCCTAAGAAATTATAAGGCAGGGAAAACCCTGAATTAGGTAATGACTAAATATATCTGAAAATTTCAAATGTAACAAATTACAAACAAATGTAGCTGTAGTTGTTGTTTTGTTTTTTGTTTTTTTATTAAAGTGGTTGCCAGCAGGGGCATCTGTTATAACTGTGCTGTTATCTGTGATAACTAAAATAACTAAATAACTTAATAACTAAACTCCAAGTCCAAATCGATGTAAAGTATAACTTCTAATGTTAAAAATCATGCTACTGAAATTGCCGTCCACTATTGATTGATCTTTGGTCCCAGGAAAGATCAAAGCCAACTGCAGATGATAATTTCAGTAGCATGCTTTTTATCAATAAATGTTAGGATCTAGTTACTGTTTAGGTGTTTGGAATGGGGCTGCCATTCATATCCTACAGACTCTTGCTGTGGGCGCCCAGTGGAGATGTAAACACTGGTAACCAAAATCCCTGTGGTTAAGTTTTAAATACTCCAATTAGCAGGCGTATCAAGGACTGTGGGGCTTAGATACCTCACTGCTCTGGTTAGGTGATCTGACCACCACCCCCGGCTTACCTCATTCCAGGTTTACATTCTGTGCAGATATTGGAGGCGGTGCACTTCTTACAGTTCTCGGGACATCTCCTGCACATGTTGGAATCTGCAAGACATCAGGTCAGCCAAGTCACACACAATACCAGGAACCAGAAGTCTGGTCACATTCAAAATGAAGGGAGGGAAGACGGGGACGACAACAACAAACAGTAGGGAAAGAGAGGGGGGGCGGCAGAGGGATGAAGAAGGGCCAGAGGATGAAAAACTAGTTAAAGAGGAGGAAGAGAGGTCAAAATGCAGGAGGAAGAAGTGGCAAGAGAAAAGGGAAAAAATGTCAAAAGACTAACGCAGTGGGGATGAAAAAGAAGATTGTAGCGGTGGCGAGGGAGGATAGGAATGCAGATGAATATTTCAAAAGGCAGACTAGAGGCAATGACACACTTTGACACAGTGCACATGGACAGTTCTGCCTTCAGTGTGGACGGGATTGGCAAACAGATCCTAGTTAACCTATGTGTATAGACAGCTTTATTACTCCTGGATTAGCTGGATGCACAGTATCTACTTATTGCAATTACTCGTATATTTGACATTCTACATTTCCTAAAAACTATGCTTATGTATCACAGTCTTTTTGGCCGTGCTTGGGAAGTCAGCCTGAGCTGCTCAGACTTCAGAGGAGGAGGAGATTTAGCGTGTAGGGTGTTTTGTATGATTTTCAGAAAGCTGAAACACATTAAAGACGTGGACAGAGGATATGGATGGGTCACAGGCAGATTTCTTCAAAAGGAAAAGGCAGCAGGGAGAAATTTCAATGAATCACTGCCTCTCGATTTTTAACTTCCCAGTTCCATTTGTGAGGACGGGAAGGCAATATGTTAGGCAATATGGGTCAATGTGTTTGGCAGAAAATGCTCTCCACATTGTGTCTGCATGGATGTTACTCTGCCTCCCTCTATGTATGCAAGAACCCTCTCAAAACAACGTACTTAAGGTATACTCCCTACAAAACAAGTGAAATCTGACAGTAATTACATGATTCTGATCTTCCAAAAAATGTATGAGCTGAAACAACCAGGAAAAGAGCTGCAGAAAACAGAGAAGTCACCTTTGATTTGCTGATAATTACATGTCTGTCAGCTGCGAACATCTTGACAAATGAAAATGTAACAATGAAAAATCACCGCCGACGGCACACAACCATAACTTCACTCATGTCACCATTAATAATACACTCAGCAAGGTCGCCTGTGGTAAAGATACATGCTCAAAGGGTTGAGCCCATTTATCATGAAGAAATCAAACACACGATACGCAGGGTGTCCTTTTACATTTCCTCATTTCATTCCAGCGTCAAACAATTACAATTATTATCCAAATTCCCTGTTTCTAAGAATGAGTTTCTGATCATTTTGGCAGCTTTTTAAAAATATCACTAAATAAACTCGTCTGCAGCTGAATCTCCTCTGTCTAAGTGTCAGTGATGTGAGGAGGGACAGGGATTCATTTCAGCTGACTGTCAGACTGACAGAGAAAACACACTCCAGACAGATCTCTTAATACAACAACATGCTCAGCAGTGACAACTCTGAAAGGAAAAAAAATCCCCAGTGCATTTTGGCCAATTGTAACGTTATGACTGAACTGACATCAGATCTGTTGCCAGAGACTTAAGAGGCTGCCGAGGACTTAAAACTATTTCAGCTGCATACCGACCAATAAACAGACAGAGTCTCTGTCTCTCTCGTTTGGAACATTACTTTGACCCACGTTGGCATGCATCTTTTCTATCTGATATTTTCTTGTAAACATAACACAAAAGCAATCTAGCTGCAGATCTTTTTTTATGCTTCCTGTTTATTTTCTTCACACAGCCACAGGAAAAAAGAAAAAATTACACAGTCCTTTCAGACATGCACAGTTCAACACGGATCCCCGAATTATTACAGTCTGGACATGTGGGTGCTTGCCCTTGTGTTGAGCCAAAAAACACTTATGACTGCCATTACTTTTCCATGATGCATAATTGGTTCTTAAAGTCTGGATCCCCAGCCCCACTGGCTGTTATAATACCTTTTTACACTTCCCTTACAATACCAGAATATTGTGGACTCCTGGAATAATGCATGGACCAGTAAGTGATGATGGGTGTGCATGTCGTGCTGGGGAGACCACGCTCAGGGTCGATACTGAACAACTGATGAAGTCCGTACAGCCCGTACTGTTAGAGCCATGTTGGTGAGTCATCTCTAAATCTGAGGATTATTGTAGGCTTTGTGTAGCTCAAATGAACAGTGAACGAATAAACGATAAAACAGTGATAAATCATGGCAATAGAAACACAAAAAACAGCTGCGATAACCATTTTGTGCGGTTTAAAAAAAGCACGGGTCTTATGTAGAGCCAACATGGCTGACAAGGACAGATGCATTGTCTCAACCTGACCGTACCGTGATCGAGGTAGAAGCTGTCGGCGCAGTTGGCGACACACGTGTTGGAGCCCTCGTTCAGGTGGAACCCGGCCCTGCACGTGGTGCACTGGTCACTACGGCTACCGACGCACGTCTCGCACAGCGACGAGCACTTCTTGCAGCGCTTCCTGTCATCCCGGAAGAAGCCACTGGGGCACTCGGACACACACATCCTGAAAGAGATATGGGACAGGGAGAGAGAGGGGGGGAGGGAGGGAGAAAGAGTCAAAGAAGGTGAGAGAGGACACGAAGTGAAGTAACAGAAGATGGGTGATGTTTTGTAAGTTCACAGACATTTATCAGTTAAGAGGAGCGCTCTGTTTGAACAGCATGATAATAAAGCTCCGACTGACCTCGCTCTTCCCTAATAACAACCTCTGTCACACAGCTCAGACTAAAGTTCACAGGTTCAAAATATAAAGCATATGTCTTCTGGCACCTGATCTTGGGTGAGAGCATAAAGGGAATAATGAAGAAGAGAGAGAATGTGAAAAGAATGTGAAAGTGTCAAAACATTAGAGATCTTTTTTTTATATGAAAAACAGCTTAGTTGTTCATTTTACCAAAACTAACAACTATTTCCCAACTTAACTACCACCCTCGACTGCACTATCCACTACTACAACTCCCCTTTTCTTTCTTCTTCTTCTTTTAACATGTTTGATTGTACTTACACTTGAAACAATGTTTACAATCAGAAAATATCGCATGCATGACTTCACTAAAGATGCTACGAGTATTGACATAATTCATCAGTTTTATCGTAAGGTTAGATTTTCAATATCTTTAATTGTTTTGTTTGTTCCACCAGCACTTTGTCAGTATTGTATATGATTCAGTCATGCCAGTAACACACTGCTGGATTGAGAGTACACATGCACAGATGTACATTATGTATGATGCAGGAACATACTATTAAAGAAAGCATGCATTTTTTAAATAAACACAAAATACATACATATAAATATAGGTGGACTAGAAGTCATTTTGAAGCAGGAATATGAGATGTATGAGAAAGAGCACGAGAGAGAGAGAGAGAGCAAGAGAGCGAGAGAGCGTGTCTGTGTGGACCTGTGCTATACGGTGAACAGGTGTAACATCTGTTGTATAACTTCATAGCCCTACATCACCCCTTTATCTGACGCTGAGGCTCCGTTCTTAAGGTGAAAAGAACTCCAAAATCCTCCAGCCCACAAAATACACACTTGTATACACACTCCTTAAGCCTTATTCACACACTTCATTTTTCTGCCAAGAAACCCATATGGCACATGTGAAACACAAAAGCCACGTGCGCACACACATTACGTTTTGCCACAAACACTCAAACAATTTCTCCACTATGCTGCAAAGACGAATTTTATTTTCTCAACCTTTATTCAGCCAGGTAATCGATTAAGAACAAATTCTCTCTTCGTTTTATTTTTTAATGACTGCCTGCCAAAAGACAAAATGCCTCTAGTAGTTTGCAGAAAGTAACAAAAACACATCAAAACAATCTGTAAACATCTGATGGAGCACTTGCAGACAGAAAAGGATGAAACTGTCCAATTTCAGGAAAACACAGTCGCGCCCACACACAATTTCCTCACATAGGAGAATTCTCATCTTTCTAGATGTAGAGCATATACTGAACACACACACACACACACGCAAGGGTAGAATACCTCCGACTCCTGACTCCCACACATTTGGGTTAGTCAAGGCCATCAAACACATATGGAGGGATGTAATTATGTGAACATTAAAGACCACCCCCATCCCTCTGCTTCCTTCACCTCGCCCCTCCCAGCTTCATTCATCAATTGCTCCCTGTGGAAGCAGAAAAGGGCAACGTACCTCTAAAGTGGGCTAATGATAAGGCAGAGCCTAAGACTCCACATTCTCCCGGGTTGTCCACATGCACCTGCATGGCTTGCTTTTTATTAGTGCAGAGACCCACAGACACAAAGGCAATTACAACAGACTTTGATCCCAACAGCACACACACACACACACACACACACACACACACACACACACACAGATGTGTGTATGCCCACAAACACAAATGTACATTCACACACGCACACGGCGCATATACGCCTGTGACGGGGTAGGGGGCAGAGCCAACATGATAAGACCCGCAGGAAACAACAACTTGTGAAAATAATCAGGTTACCACCTGCATTGTGTCTCAACCTTGTTCACACCAGAGCCCACCAGTTACAACAGACAAGCAGCGGCCAGTGACCTTAACCTCGTGGCAAACAGGAAATGTGTCAGCTTTCACACCATCCACAACAGTCCCTGTTACAGGGTTGATAAATGCACCAACATGACTATTTGCTGCAAAAGCATAAAATGACATTCTGAGGCTTGGGGGAGGAAGTCGACCCCCAAACCAAAAAGAGACTCAATTCAAGCTAATAAATTGTGAACAGGCCAGGAATTAGGTTTTGTTGTAGTGACATGAAAAAGTAAAATGATGGTGACAAGCTGAATTAGCAAAAATGTACCTTCACGACAACATGACACTATCCTCTAGCTTTCATCAGCTCTGATTATCTGGTTAGCATTTCAGTGGGTGTGACAGAGTCGCATTTATGGCCATAATACAGAATTCAAACACAAAGATTGCTCTAAAAAATCCTTTTCAGAATAACCACTTTGTTCTTTCTCTTCACCCCAGACTAAGCTTTCCTATGGAGGCAAGAGAAATAACTAGAGATTTTTTTGGTCTTCTACGTTTTTTGGTCAAAATATATTTCTGTTGACTGAACTCATAAATACTGGTGGTGTTGATTTTTAAACACCTTTGAGGTTAAATTCACACTAACAACTCTCTCATTTACAGAGCCTGTCTTGGCACAACATCCTTAATTAACACCAGAAACAAATGGTGAGTTCAACTCAAGGATGAATGAACAGATGAATGATCAGGTATAAAGCTCTTGACCGCATTAGTGGTTTTTCATGCTCATTTTCATGCTTTTAGTCTAAATGCGTCAGTGTTTTGTTCATGTGCTACTGCAAAGTAAATCAGTGAAATGCAAGTTCTCTGCCTCACTAGCTACTTATTCATCCCATTTATTCAAGTCCTAATATGGTGTCTGCTTTCTTTTGTCCA
>OMLB01027793.1:3071-34036 GCA_900302555.1 Myripristis jacobus | reverse complement strand
CAGAGCGTCTGGAGAATTCCGAGAATACTTTACAGATTGCAGGGAATTCTTTGCGGATCTAAAACATGAGAACAATATGTGATCTAAAAACGCCGTTCTAACTGCTCATGAGAGCTTGTCAACACGCTAACCTGGTGTTGTTCTTGAACTTGAGGAAGTAGTGGAGGCAGTTAATGCAGTGATGGGGTCCAGGACCTTCGCAGCCATTCTCGTTGCACTCGGAGTCACAGGGGCCTGGAGACACACAGGTTAGGATTAAACCAGTCCAGCCAATAGGACTCAGTTTTACAGTGTAATAACCTTATCCATATGAATAACAGACTTACATTAACAGTTTGGACAAACCCTCAGACTGAATGTGGCAAAACCCTTCAGGCACGGTCATGCACTCACCATTGTACTCCTCTGTGAACTCCTCATCAGTAGGAGCCATCAGGTCTGTGGAGCGGGGCTTATCGCTGCGGAGAGACGAGTACGGGTGCACAGAGGTGCCATACAGGACCAGTGACCACTCCTTCAGCTTGCCTTCAAAAAAAAAAAAAAAAAAAATAGCATCTCAAAGTCATATTACAATCAATCTCATGTTGAGCAGCTGTGTTTCCTCTGATACATGAAGCTGTCATGATGATTATGTTATGTTTAAGAACAGTTGGGTAATGTCAGTCAGTTTCCTTTTTGTTTACTTACAGTTTACATTCTGTGCAATACTGATTGTGTAGCATTCCATTATTTTTTTATTCTGTGTGCAGAATAAAAAATGTCTTCTTTATATTTCCTTATTTCTATATTTTTCCTATCTTTAATTACTGTTGCTGCTGCAACAGTAATTGAATTTCCCTGTGGTGGGACTAATAAAGGCTTTTCTTATCTTATCTTTTTGCTAGACTTTTCTTATTTTTCACTGACCACTCCTACAAACTGATGGTAATCTTACCGGACATGATCATGTGACTGGTGATTCACACATGCATTTCTGGGCACACAGGTTTGCGTCAATTTAAAACTAAATTCAATTAATTTCAGTTCATTAATCAGTTTAATCAGGCCCTATTTCTGGGATGATGTGATATTCTGTTGAGCCTTCTCAAGGTGTTGTGGGCCTAACTCAACAAAACATTGATTACAGGTGATGCCTATTTGATAACCACAATGACTTGGCTACTCTCACTCATCCTTAAAGTAAGTGCAGGTAGCTGGTGAGTGTTGCTGCCTATCATTTGGTCCTGTAGATCCATGATGGCATAGCCTGATGTGTTCCATGAAACTCATTTGTATGTTAGTTTCAAATGTGGTGAACCTCTGAAATGGGCTTCTGTAGGAAGGCTCACCCTGGATTATGGCCCAATGGTTAGTAACATCATAGCCTGTGTATTAGGTGCCACAAGCTGTAATAAGTTTTGTATGAATAAGAGTTGGTTATGTAATGATGTAAGTTCAATATGTATCCCTCCATGCTCAGTATCATCTGTGCTGTCTTGTATTTAGTTGAATAACATCATTTAAGTCCACTAATAAGTGCCTTGTGGAATACAGCAGTCAAAGGTCTACAAAATCTTGTATGCTTTCTAAACCTTAAACCCATCAAAGTGAGCGTCATAGATTCTTGTCCCCCAGAGCATTGTGGTTTGTTTCATTGCTCCAACTTTAACAACTACAGACAAGATGGTGGACAGACATGCGGAAAAAACAAAGAGACACCACCGGCCTAATTATCTTAGATTAGACGAAACTTTAATGATCCCCCTGAGAAAATGAGGCACCACCTACCTTGGCTGCAATAATCACCATAGCAGTCTATTCTTAGGTACTGCTGCTCTGTGTTTGAGATTTTATTATTTTGTAAAATTAGTACCTCTTTCGAATCTTAAGTCCAGCGCCTCCGGAGACACATCTGTGCCCCTGCTGGCCTGGGATTGAATCCAGACAGAACTTTCTCCTGTGTCTCCTCTACTTTGTTTCCCTCTCTGCTTTAGACTAAACTAAATAATACTAAAGGTGAGTGGACTGCCCAAAACTATTGTCATTTTCATACCTGGTACTTTCTGGCTGCGGAGCTGAGATGGTGAGTCGTGGATCTCTAGGATCCAGTCTCCTGCCGCCTTCTCTCCCCAGCAGTGGGTGGTCATGAACTCCCAGTTCTTAAAACCTTCCATAGAGTGGTCAAACAACCTGAACATCAGGAACACACACACACACACACACACACAGAGACAAAGTGCAGAGAGACATCTGATGAAAAAACAACAAGTATTGCATATACCAGTACAAGCTATAACAATCACTATACTGAGAGCAATAAAAGTAATTACATATAGATATATGTCGCACAAGGCTGTGGTTAGCTCATGGTCAGCTTAGCCTACCAAGAAGTCCCCTAAAACTGACCATATTTGTTGCATTACAGGCTGAATATAGCATTAATTTAATAAGATTTATTCCTAACAAAGCATACAACATGTTATTAATGGGTGTATATTTCTAGAAACTTTTGCAAATTTACTGAAAATAAAACACAGAAACATCTCATTCAGCCCCTTTGTAGAAGCCCCTTTGGCAGTAATTACAGCTTTGAGCCTGCTTGGATGCTTGGATATTTATCTCTCTGTGTCTCTGGCATTTTCTCTCATTCTTCCGAGGATTTGCTTGGACTCAGTCAAACTGGACAGGGAGCATCTGTGAACAGCTAGTTTCCAGATTTCTGGTAAGGGTCTAGGCTTTGGCACTGACTTGTTGTTATGCATGTTTTCAAGTGCTTATTTTTCTGTATGCTTCAGATCATTGTTCAGTTTGAACATGAACTGTCAAGCCAATCTAAGGTCTATGGTACTCTAAGATAGATACTCAAGAATTTGCCTGCATTTGGTTCGACTCATTGTACCCTCCAACCTTACAAGTTTCCCAGTGCCTGCTGTTGATACTGCCACTGCCATACTTCATGGCAGCACACTGTTAGATGGGTGATGAGCAGTTTGTGCTTTCAACCAGACCAGATACACTGTTTTGTAGCACTACAGAGGAGTTTGTTTTTCATTTGATCAGACCGGAGAACATTTTGTTTCATTCTCTCAGTAATTCACTGGCTCTCTGCAAAATCCAGGCTGCTGTGATTTGTCCTTTTTCTCCAAGAATGACTTCCTTGTGGACATGCTGCTTTACAACCCAGATTTGTGGTGTGGTCCACTGACTGTTGTCCTTCTGGCCAGATTCCCTGTTTTAGCCAGAGAGCTGTTCAGTTCTGTCTGAGTGGTTCTTGGGAACTACGTCACCTCCCTGACCAGGCACTCAAGGATTCCCAGCACTTAAGAAATAGTTTCATACTTTTCCCACATCTATGCTCCCTTGCAATTCTGTCTCTGTCTATGGACATTTTCTTGGACTTTATGTTGGAGTTTGTACTCCATGTAACGTCGTCTGTGAGACCTGCAGGCAGCCTGTATTATGTGCCAAATCAATAGTCCAATAAACTGAACAGGCCAACAGGTACCAAACAATACACACTCCAGACATTAATCACATGAAGCACACGTTACTAGTGTCACTGTGGGGGAGTTGAATACTTAATACTAAATTAAATTAAATGTATAAAAAATCCACTGACATTATGGATTACTGGCTTATTATTGGCTTGTAGCTGTTACAAAGTTACAGATCTTTCACAGCTCTTTCGTTACCTGTTGGCAAGCAGTTGAGACTTGGTTCCTGAGGGTGAGGTGAGGTTGATTGACAGGTCTCCGCGGCGAGGGTGTGTGATCGTAATGCGGACCACCACATGCTCCAGGTAGATCACATGGTGGTTGGAGTTGTCCGTGCAGCCTGTCGCCTTGTACACTGACCGCACCACGTGCTCTGGACGGATGGTTCTGCAACACACGACGACAACCCGGCAAAACACAGAAGTGTGAGACTTTGGCCATTAGACGTGAAGTGAAAATCCACCCTGAGACAGAATTATTACATGTAATGTTTATGCTGTGTATGATTTGGAGAGTTTGCAGAGTTGCGCGACTTTCTAGAGCTGCTCATCCAACTTTATGGACATTATGACAACGAAGATCTTCTGAATGTAAAAGTACACTTTGTTTGCACAGAAACTGTCAATACTACAATCAAACAAACAACTTAATAAAGTATCACATCAAATACCACACATGATAACCACCCAGATTAAATAATGTGCTATTATCAGGAAGTGTATGCTAACAGACTGACCCAAGTGAGGAAGGGAACACTGTCGCCAAAAACTGAGCTGTGATCTTCTTTACAAGCCACACTTCTCACTTGGATTGAGATATCTTTGCAGGCCGTGCATTTACAACATCAAAGTGAGCTCATGTTGCTGTTGTGACTTATGTCCCTTGTGAATACCTGGGTGCGTCACATCCGTTCCTCCTTCTCCACCTCGGCTGATGAGAAGGCAAACAAGTGAACTGTGGGGGGATCTAATGATACTCTTCTTTTATGTGTTCAAAGCTGCTCTACCTGGGCGAAGTTTGCTCCTCCCATGAGTCTTGTGGGTGTGTTGTGTGTAGAGTCTAAACAGACGGACAGAACTGGCACCATAGCTGGGAAAAGTTGGGCAAAGTTGGGTGGTCATCATCCTCCAAGGATGAGGCTTAAAGCCGGATTATGGTTCTGCAGACACTCGACGCAATGCGCACGCAGTTGCCACGCAGGGCGTGTGTCCAACATACCTCTGCAAAACACGCTAAGCAATTCTCCACCAAAACAGTATGGGGCGCGTTTTTTTTCTGCAGACCTACGTAGACCCTGTGATGTATGGTCGCTCCTCTACCTGTTGTGGTGCCAGCAGCGCTGTTTTTAAAAGGAGCAGCAGTAGATCCAGATCCAGCATGAGCCAAACTTTCCAAACAATTTGAAATTAACTGATGAGTCAAGATGCGATCACAAAAGCAGTTCTTTTAAAAATGACCCTGCCGGCACAACGACTGGACTTGACGCCGGAAATGCCGGAAATGATGCAGTTCGGCGGACCATCATAGCTCTTGTTGTCGGTGGGGGGCCTGCGTTGGGGGCTACAGGGGGTCTACGTAGTTACAATTTTTCGGAGGTGCGCGGCAAGGCTCTGCGGCGGTTGCACAACCTCCGTAAGCTCCGCACAACCCTTGTACGCTTCGCGAACGCAGAACCATAATCCAGCCTTTACTTGTTGAGTCTGGTCTGTCTGGGCTGGCCAACACACACCTGTGTGTAGCCTGTTTGCTACAGTGCCTGTGCTCTTTGGGGAACTGAGGCTGGGGACTGTACATATCCTCACTTGGACACTTGGAGACACACTGTTCTGTCAGCTCCTGCCAAAAATGCCATTCTCCCAAAACAAGTGCGAATGATCACTGAGTCGCACCTAAACATCTGAGTTTCACAAAGATGAGCTATCTCTTGAAAAGAATCACATTTACTTCTTTTGACTGCGATTCTTCCGAAAATCTCATGGCAAAGACTGCAACAATGCAACAAATATCAAAACTCACAAAATAGTCCATCTGAAGGCTATTCCTGCCCCAAAACCCAGCCTTCCAATTCAATAAATCTGTTAAAAAGAAACAAGAGAATTATGGGAGAGACTCTTATTTGTTCTCTCAGGTACACACAGAACAGCAGCACAGCCAAAGCAAACGTCTAATGACCCACTGAATAACAGCTGTGCTATATGATCTAAGATAATAGCTATACAATAACAGAAAGAAAGAAAAAAAACAATGGAGTGGTCCAACACACCAGACACTGAGTGCAGTTTCACCAGCACATGGCTTTGGAGAAAAAGAGTCATAAGTTACTGCAGCACAGCAGTAGCAAGTGGAGTTTCTAGGCCAACTCAACATAACAACTCATCTGTAGCTCTGGATCAGAAGCAGGGTTTCTTTACTGGAAACTTAAACCTAGCAAGCAAATTACCTCTGCTGGCAGCAAATGTATAAAAGAATCACTGTAATTTAATTTTAGGGGAAGAAGTTCAAAGACATAAATAATGACTTGTACTGTTTGGCCCTGTATTGGAAACCAGGTTATTAGTATCACTGTCGTCAGGGTTACAATCATGTTGTAGAAATATTTAAAGTTCTAAGTGATTCAACACAGATGTTTATCTTTAAGGAAAATTACTGCAAGCCAAATGTATCTACTGTCTTTGACTATTGTGTGAAAGATGAAGCTTTTCTTGGCACAACGCAGCTCAAGGATTTTCTGAGGAAAAAGAACAACACAGAGGCTCCTCTGACAACTAAAACTTGTTTCTTGCCATTCAGGCCATGTTCTCGTGTGTAAGCCCACTAGGAATTCAATTACATGCTCAAATGTACTGGGTGTTGTCATTCAGCTGACTGTCTGCTAAAACATTTGCTGAAAAAAAAAATGACTGTAGGAATTTGTTTGTGTGATCATTTTGTTGATGAATTATCGCTACAGTATATGCTATTTTGTGAGTACCGGGTGTTGCCTGATAAGATGATACTGTAATGTTCCCAGGTAGAAGATGCAAAATAGTGCACATATACATCCCCGTTGGGTACAGGTGCAGGGCACAAACACAAATTACTAAAAGGAAAACAGGGGCTTTGATTTTTAGCATGTGTGGACATTGCAATGATCCCACTGGGGAAATTTGGTTAAAATTTATAACATTAGGCCCATAAATATACTTGATGCAAATCAATTCTTTGAGTTATTCTAAAAGGGTTGAAATGGTTCAGTGAAAATGCTCACTGTGTGCATGTGAATCATTGTGTTCATGTTCATTTGATTCATGTGACAGTAATGTCTCCTGCAAAAAAAAAAAAAAAGCAGCAATTTTTAACCAGGTTAAGCAGCAGGTGATGCATCATTTTCCAGGGAAGAGACACTGAGGAAAGCCAGCAACACATAAGTAAAAGAAAGACAATCCAAAACCATTTCTCTACTTGTCTTTGCTCCAGACTCGTAATAGTCCATCTCTTCTTCCAGCAGTAGTCATTTACTTATTGGAAAGCGGACTATGATGACTGCTGGGAAACTAATAGCCAATATAAATAAGTTTTATTAAAACCACTGAAAATAGAGAAACATAACAAAACTGTGTTAGCTCATGCGTACGCCATGGAATGACAGAGAGAAAACAGTGACTGTCTCTTCCAGAAGAAGTCGATGAGCAATTGGAAAGCTGACAGCAGTAATGGTTGGGGAGACCAGGGCTGACATCACAGCTCTGGCTTCTCAGCAACACAACGCAGATAGCTGAAGCATACGCATGGGACTGAGCAGAGCAGATGCAGAGCTGATTACCACCAGCCTGATTGCACACAGATCAGGCAGTTTTCCTGGTGCGTGCTCCAAGTGGAGTGAGGCGAGCGATTGCAGACAGACATTACCAAACGCACTCAGAGGGGCCAGCCAGAGGGTGTGTGGGAACAAGGCAGTGATGTGATGGTTGCAGTTATGTAGCGAGTTAGACGCACAATAACGCAAGCGAGAACTGTGAAATGCACATATGCACACACACCTGCGCCGGGTCACACACGCGTGAAGACACACTAAAATCTGTATAATCTTTGCAAACACACACACACACACGCCCTGTCAGGATTTCTCTATGACTCGGTTTCATGTTCTTTATTATTCTGCTGTAGCTCACTCACACATTAACCTGGAGGTTTACAGACTCTGAGGCTGTGGCAAGTGAGAGCAGAAACAAATACAAAGAGAAAATTCATACTCTAAAAGGTGGTTTGTTTGGGGGGGGGACAAAAGAGTGATTGGCCACTTCACACATTCACTTCTTTGCAAACCCGTCATTTAGCTGAATGAAGGCTGGGCGACTGAACAAGGCTCCTCTCTTCCGATGACTGGACAAATGTGTGAGCGCCCAGTTCACACATCTTGTAAGGGTACTCATACACCCCTCCGAGAAAAGAACAAAACAAAAGAAAACAAACCAAAAAAAAATGGGCTAAAATGTATTGAGAGAGTGAATCATGTTTTTAATTCTTCCTACTGACATCACTACTGGGAATCTCTCCGTAGCCAACAAAAATGACACCATAACACAGCGGCCTGAACACGCCTGCCTCTGACACAAGCTGACTTTACATAAGCCTCATATGGACTGACTTGTGCAGCCGAGCAGAACAGACAGAAAGACACTGATAATGCTGCAGTCACTGGCTACCGAGCCTTACAGTGAAAGAACACCGGTTCAGGGCCCATGCTCACCCAGCTTAGCACAGAGCACTGCTCCAGCTTCCAGCTGCATCAAGAATAACAAGCTGTGAAGCCCTGGCTCGGTGTGTGTGTGTGTGTGTGAGAGTGTGTGTGTGAGTGTGTGTGTGTAGTAAAGGTCTTATGTGAGAACTACCCTGCCAGAACTAATGCTTGGCCCCTATCAAGGTACAGCTTGCACAACCGCACTTTCACACACATGCCGGTGCATAAAACACAAGGGAGAGGGGAGGAAAAAATGAGAGCTAATAAGAGAGAAAGACAGTAAGGCTAAGAGAGAGTGAAACAGATTCAGAGAGAGAGAGAGAAAGAAACAAGGGAGGGTGTGGGGGGGGGTCGAGTGAGAGGGACAGAGGGTATGACCAAATGTTCTCTTGCCATTCTGCACTCTAGCTAATAAATAGTTTGCAGCAGACACACACAACCCATCAAATCCCATCTCTACTCATAATGCAGCGCAACACAGCCGTTTGTCGTTTGTCACATATGCTGCTTTCAAAACTCACCCATTCCTCTGGCGTTTAACTTTAAACTGCATGCTTTACTTAAAAAGACAGACACCAAGGGATTGTTTCCTAATGACTTCAGCGCACCAGTTGTATTCAAAACAGTCAAATGCAAATAATTTGCATAGCGTATATAAATATAAAATGACCATCTGTCGCTGTAGCACCTCAGCGGAGTTATTTTACTGCATGATGGCTGCACGCTTCAAGCACAAAAGGACCTTTTAAAACTTCAAACAAAATGCTAAAAACAGACCTGTGGCTCCATGAGTTTTTAGCACTTGGGCTCAAGTGTGTGTGCTCTGTTTTTTTATTAAACAAGTGGTAACCTTTTAGGAGACAAGTGTTAAAACAGCGTAAGAGTAGACAGTTACTTCGAGGTGTGTGATGAGGAATAAATTACAGCAGTAAGAGTTTGGTTAGTCATGCAGTGAACTGGATTAATATTAAACAGTGAATGTTGTTGCAAGCTAATATACTCCAAATAAAAATGTGTCATCTGCAACACATGTATGCATTCAGCTTGAAGCAACACGCTGTTCAGCACATTACAGTAACACTTACTGACATGACAGTTTTTCAAAAATAAATTAAAGGTGTGTCGTCACAAAATAGATCCACTGACACGCTGACAGAGAAAACAACATGCTGACAACATGCATACTTTGAGAGAGTAGAAGGGATGGAACAATTTAGTTGCCATCCATTACAGCCATTACCAATACAAATACGAGTATCGATATGGGTTTTTGCAGCAACTGTTGTTGTTTTTTTTTTCAAACTGTGAGGTTCACTCTCTCAATCAGCCGATATATATTAGTTGATCTCTAGAAAGTTGAACATCTGCATGTGTTGTGTGTGTGCATGCATGGTTTTGTGTGTGTGTGTGTCTGGGTGCAGGAGCGCTACCTGATTTGCCGGTCTGCACTCTCCACACAGACGTGCTGGGCAGGGACCTGCTTCCATCGCTCTGCCTCCTTCACCATCGCCTCAGCGTCCATCAGGCCAAAGCCATACAGGTGGCTGACTGCAGGACACACAGTAAGTGACACACTTTATTGTCGTGGTACAATCAGACACAAAAATCCACTTATCATCTCACTTTATAGCGTAAGCAGTGAAACCACACCACTCCAATGTTTATTTTCCAGTTTCTCATACCACTGGTGGTTTCCCAACAAGGAGATTCTTCAAAAGCTTCTGAATTCGCCTGAATTTGGGGAACTTTTTTTTTTTCATTTATTTATTTTAGATGAGATCACACAACCGCAAATTTCTGGAGAAACAGGCACATCTACTAACCGAGTCCAATACAGAGTAAGTGGCAAGACTTGTAGGAATTTTTGCAGAATATTTGTTGTTATTTTTGAAAGTACTGATGTATCAAATAGTCCACTGTTTTTCAAGTTCTTAATCAGGACATAAATGAGGGTTATGTGAGCGTAAAAATGTGTGCCATAATTGGCATCAAAAGCTACAGATGGCTGTGTTGTAATGTTGTCATTAGAAAATACAAGATACTGTGGGCCTGCAGTGTAGGGGTCTAAAAATGTGCTCATAGATATAGCTAATCAAATGAGAATTCCTTCCATACTTCTCCCCCCTCCGCTGCTCCGTGTTACGTGGTCAAACCTCCCTCGACACCCCCCGTTTCTCTTTAGTTCCTCTTTGAAACAACAGCCGCTTGGAAAATCTCCAGGCACACTGGGCCTGCAGCCTGGCTGACCCTTAGTTCTCACTCTCACATACCACACACACACACACCCACACACACACACACCCACACACACAGGTATGCACACACATTCAAGCACGCACACACAAAGTTATGAAACAAAGACCACCACACAGTGCTTTCACTGTCCCCCCGCTCAAACATGTGTTTGATATTAAGAAGCATATGCACCTGAGCTGTTCAAATGTACGAGTAGGTTTATCGCAGTATACTGTTATTGATAACCATGATATTTTTTTTAGGAAATGAAATATTGATATCATGTTAATTATGTGCATATGATATCATTTTAACAATCCAATGCCAGTTAAATCATTTCTGTTTCTTTCCATTCTTGCTTAAACAAAATCAAACGCAAATTTGACTGTTAGCATTATTATTCTTTTATGTCTTCAAATTCTCTGTGGATACTGTGATAACATTGTTATCATGAATTCTTTTGTCATGACAATCATGTGATATGGTGAGAGCCCTGTGTACCAGTTAATGATATCTCAAAAGACATAACCACTAAACTTTAAACTCTATGTCGCCCAGTTGTATGTAGACACCTATAGACGTTTAGACCTCTTTGAAAAGTTTAAGTCAACATAAAATTGTTCCGCAGGTCTGTGAATGTGGCTGTAGCCTGTACTTTGTTCAAGTGATGAAAGAGCATTCGCTCAAATAGCATGACAGCCCAAAGTGTCAACATGGGAACATTCACGCATTCAAACTCGCCTGAATCTGTCAAATCCTATGATTCAAGTTTCCTCTTTTCACTCTGGCTGCTCATGATAATTTTTCTCAGCTTTTTCACACTTAACACTGTCACACCTGCTGAGTGATACACTGGAGTTTACCAAACCCAACTTTGCAAAGTCAACCAAAGGCAAAACATAAGCAGTTGTCTCTGATGCGTTTTATTTTAATTAGTACAATCTGTTACAATTGCAATTTTAATTCATAGAGTCACTTCCACAGTGGCTCTATTTAGATGTTTTTGGAGAATTAATGGAGGAACAAAAGATTTTAAGATTTCTAGGAGTGGAAGAATTTTTACTGTTGCTGACAGCATGTAAAATGTGTACACTGACAAGCTTATGTTTTCATAAAGTGCATTATACGTCACAGTAAAATCTACAAGTGCTGAGAAATTTCCACTGATGTGAAAATTAATCAATCAATTAATTCAATGTTTGCTGCATTAAGGTTGATTACTAAATGCATAACAATTCACTGCACTGAATCAAACTGAACTATATCATATATATTCATAGTATGACAGATCAAATAAAAAGTGAACTGTACTCCACTGTTGCCCAACTAAAAGATATCTTCCTTGTGTTGAATTGCTAACTACATATTGAGATTCATATTCAATCAGTCTGGCTCTGTGCTCAGAAAGAATTTCACCCTTGGCAGCACAAATTCAGGCAAAGAGCCACACAGAAAAATTTGCCTGATACAGTCAAACAAAAGCCAACTGGCTGTGAGCAGAACTCCAGTTTCAGGTCCAGGCACTTGTAAATTTCTCCCCTCACCTAGCATTTACAGAGGGAACAATGTCCAGTTGGTGTTACTGTGACCAATACCGCTGATCAATGACATTTGCACAAAAAAACTAGATTAGAAAAACTAGATTCAAAGACACAGGTCATCCTGGCTGCTAAGGCTGGTGAAAAAGACCAAAATAAAAGCTTGATAGAGTGAAAAATGCAATGTAATGACTCTTAGTTACAAGCAGTCTACAATGGTGCACCATTTCTCTCATTTAAAAAAAAAAGGAACTCATGATATGCAGTATGTCAACCAGTTCAGCTAATTATAACAGTTTACATGGCCAAATCAGACCAAACTGCTGTGTTACAGTTATGTGCCCAACTTTAAAGGCAGACTATGCAGTTTCAGAGAGGAGGGCCCCCTACCTTGTTATGATGTGGTAAAGAATGATGAATGGCTCTCAATTCTCAGAAGAATAGAGCTTAGAAATGCCTCAGCTGTCAGGGACAACTCTTTTATGCCATCATAACCCAAAATATAAGAGCATTTCACTTGACTGTTTAAGTTTTAGTGCCCATTTGACACCAAAAAATTAGATTGAAGACAGACATTTAAAAGTGTTCCATTAATACTATGGGTTATTAGTCCTGGCATGAACCTGAGGGGTTTTATCCTTCCTCAGGCTCACCCTGAACATCAGTAAACAAAGTGGTGTGCTCTCCAATTTGAAACTGCATAGTCTGCCTTTAACATTATCCTCAACCTGAACCTTAGCTAAGTTGTTTCACTTCCCCCCTTAACCTTAGCACTAACCCTAACCAACACCAAGCGTAACCTTTAACGGAGACACTGTGAATATAAAGGACTTGGAGAGTTGCCTTGATCTAACATTCTGGCATAAGTGTTGTCACACTGCCAAAATATATACAACATGGAGGCATCAAATTTGTTGTAAAGGACATTAGTGCCTCCGAAAAATGGTGTTCTTCAGTCACCGAGGATTTTACACACGCACTGTCCCACAGCTCTGAGAAACAACGAGATTACTCCATTCAGCTTTAAAACAGCCCGAGTCATTGCCAAGGTAACTTTAAACACGTCAAGCATGTAGTTAAGCTATAGAGAATGTTTTAAAAATGAATACATCCGATTTCTGTATCACTTCCACTGTTTGTGTCGAGTAGGCCAACATTCGTTTTGCAGGGCTGCAGTCCGTTGGATCTTCGGTAGATATTTTGTGCAGCTACCGAAAATCTGAAAGTGTGATCACCTGATAGCATCCCTCACATTGACGTGCCGCCATCTTGAGATTTTCCCCGCAATTGTAAACTGACAGAGTGTAACGACTCCTTTTATAATCACAGCGTCTCTGCCTTTAATTTAAAAAGGGGTTGAGTCAACTCTGTTTTCCTGTCAAAAAATGATCTGTGAACAGCACTCAAGGGCAACTTCACCGTCGGACGTGGGTGTCATCGCAACACTTTCACTTCTTTTACATAGATGATGAGACTCAAGCAAAACAAGGTGAAAATTAAGGACATGAAGGTGAGATTCACAACTGTAGCAGGCCTCTGTGAGTTTTTAATGTTATAGAATTGTGTGTTTTTGTGTGTGTGTGTGTGTGTGTGTGTGTGTGTGCATACCATTGTATCCAGCAGCATTGGTCTTCCAGTCAGGGGCATTGAGATGTCCAGCTCTAGAGGTCTTAACAATGATGTGCTGGACGTCTCTCCAAGTCAGAAGAGGACTACCAGGAAAACACACACACACACACACACAGAGGGAGAGATAAATAAATTATGTTATATAGCACATCATAAAATCAAACCAAAGGCGATAAGCAGCACACAGTACAGATACAAATGATTTAATGGCTTGTAGGAACTAAATGTATGACATGAACGTCTCTCTGCCCGGTCAATTACAAATACTAATCAAATGTATACATTTGTGTTCATGCACTCACACATGAGCACAGAAGTCACTTCTCCAAAGATTAGACACGATGAGGTCAATACAGACAAAAATTAAATAAGACAGTGCAGAAAAAGCAGGAAAATGGCATCCTTATTGCGAATCAGTGGCAGTCAAGGTTGATAAAATGGTAGTGCGTTTGTGTATCAGTGTGTGTATGTGTGTGTTGTGGGCGAGTAACGGGGAGAGAGACAATGACAGACTCAAGTCGGCAAACACACAGATCTTCGTTATGGGAATAACTTCAGACGCCAGCATGAGGGAGGGTAGGTGGGTGAACCAAAAAAGGATGTAAAGTGAGCATGAAAAGATTAGGACAGAGGGGGATATAAGTGAAAAAAAAAGGTAGGAGAAAAGAAGAGAAAAGAGGATGAAAGCTGGATGAAATGTACAGAAAGGTACAAAAAAAAAACAAAACAGTAAAATAGGTGGAAGATCAGTGAGAGGGAAAATTACAGACAGGCAAAGACGGGGAGCAGAGTTGCCCGTCCAGCCATCCGTCCCTGCTTTCTCAGATCTCACGTGAGATCCATTACAAGATGGCAGCCATGTGTCTCGACTCCTTTGATGTCCAAACGCTACATTAAAAAGGGAAAAACCGGGAAGAAGTGGGTCACCAAGTTTCCTGGGAATCCCTTCCATCTCATATGCCGACCAGATGCTGTGTTCCCTCCCCTCGTGCCACTCCCTCGCCCTCTGAGACCACCAGGCTCTGCAGAGCTCCGAGGCTGCTGACCTGAACCTAAAGTTTACCGCTCGGATTATAAAATCAAAGTGGCTGAAGATCATTTTTAAGGCTTTATCAGATGCAGTGAGGAATGACAGGAATGATGTGAGAGGGAGCCAGATTGCCACACAGGAAAGAAGGTTCATGAATCTGACTTGAACATGATCCACTAAGTTGCTTGCGTAAACCCAGGTTCTTCCTTGGCTTCCTGCAATCTCTCACACACAGTAAGAATGGAAAATACCTTAGACTGCAGCTAAGCTAATGGCCGGCCATCAATCTCTCACAGCACTAAGAGCTTGGAAAAGAGCTGATCTTTTCACATTTGCTGTCTATCAATCCTTGGCTTTCAAATGAAAGCAATCAAATACACTCGGCGGGCTGTCCAGTCAACGCTTTTTGCAATTTTCAGGAGTATATTCAAGACAAATTGCTTACTGCTGTTGGGGATGTGATCAGGACAAGACAAAACGCAGATAATATCAGAGGTAAAGGGGGGGAAGTTTCATTTGAAATGAATCAGAGTCTGCTTCCACGGAGCTGAAAAGTCAACACAGCAGTATCGTCGGTTCATCAGCTACGACTTTAACAGGTTGCTACACATGTTCAGAATTCACTATCCGACCGCTCAACCCCTCATCTCCCAAATGATATTAAAGGAAATTGAGTCTAAATAGCTAAAAATAAAATATCAAGTGAAAATAATTAAAAGATAGTTATCTCATAAGACGACAGGGAAGAGTGCTATGAAGAGTCAGAATAATTAATGATCAGATCAATATTAATAGGCTTAGCTTCCACTGTGTAATTATGGTTCCATAAATGTTTCATGGCCATTAATTAAAAGTGACTTTGGCGTCGTTATCTAGGCCACGACAGCTTTCCTATAAACAAGCCAATACTAATTAATGGAGCAGCTCACATATTGAGGAAAACCATAGGCGAAAGCATATCGGAACGCCTAATATAGGTTTCTTGGTGCTCCTCCCGAGAGTAATTATGGAGGAATACACACAAGGGTAATCTAGAGGAAGAGAGCAAAGAAGGAAATGAAGCAGGGGAGAAAAAGAGGATAGCGAAGTGAAACGATGCCAAGGCTAAAATGTTTCGCCAGTCTATCTGAATCTCACCTTACTTCAGCTCAGTGATTTAGAAGCCAACTAACCTTGATGAGCATTTTTCAGTCTAGGCTAGTGCAAAGTGGCTTCCCTAGCTTGAATCTGAAAGCAGACAAATTGAGAAGAAATTAGATTTTTTTTTTCCTCCCTCTCTGTCCCCAATTTAGTCCCCCACAACACTGGAGATGAGGTTTTAGGTTAGGTGATCCTTCCTCATTTCTTGTTTATCCCTCCTAACTTCCTCACTGAATTCTGCTGCCAACACTTGTGTTTCCATTCCTACACTTCAAGGACAAAAGGGAAAAGTGGGTGGAAATAAAGGAAACTTTCTAAGGCTACTGTAAGTACTTGCTGCTTGCTGTGTGTTGAACCTTAACTGACACATGAAATGACAAATAATCGACATCTTAAACATGACATAACCCACAAAGCACAGAGGGGCAGTTTTCTGAAGGAACATGCTCCACTGAAGAAACACAGTGTTTAGTGAGGTCTGGCGTAACGGCGTCTTGATGTGTTTATCACAGCCAGTCCTTTCACTTCCATTCAGCAGATAAGAGCTGATTATCATCAGCATGGCACAAAGAGTTTCTCCAAACTCTTTCCCTCTCCCTCCTTTTCCCTCTCAGCTTTGCATGTGAGGGACTGAGAGGGAAAGAGAGCCTCAGAAGAAAAAAATAAACCAGACCCCGGTGAGAGTGGGGGAGACACTGAAGCAGCACGACAGCGAGAAGGTGAGACTGCAAAAGAGAAAAACCAGGTGAGCAAGAAGAAGAGTGCGATAATCTTGTTAAGAAAACGGGCTTATGTGCCCAGGACTGCCTGGAAACCAGGGTATATTTTCTACTCGGGGGATTTGGACCGGATTATCCATGTTAAATAAAGTGACCTCAGCTAACTGAGCTGCTCAACATGTGATGACGGGGTAAAACCCAATTCAGAGGCTCTGCACCCAAGTCGCGGCACGCATTCCAATTCATGAATTGGTCACAAGGTACAGCACTTGAGTTTGACTGATATACTAATGCATTTAAAAAACTTCTTGGAAAAAAAAACCTAAATCTATCACTATCATTATTACTGAATTTCTAAAATTAACAAAGGGAATGATGCAAATGCAAAATAAAAAAGTGCTGTCAAACTATTAAAACTATGTTCAAGAGACCTCTTTCATATCAGAAAGGGAAGACATGGACATGCCAATATTCATTATTTTTTTAAATGGCAGCCTCTTATATAGGTAAACTGATAAATCCCTCTACCCCTAACCGGGTATGAATGGTTTCAAAGAGGGCTGGTGCAGGCATCAGCCATACTACACGTCACCTTGACATCTAACAGGACAAAAGAGCAGGACAGGACATCAGTGATAATAAAGGTAACTCACTTTTAAAATGGAAGTTTCTTAATATCAAATGGGCAGCTGAACTGTCGTGCAGATATTTTCAGAGTTAACACGTGTTGCCCTCAAAACATTTGCGGAAAGCTTTGCTTGTTGCAGACAGTTTGAAATCAATTAATTGCTAACATTTTAACGTTTAAACAAAGTTTGCAAAACGGACTCGTTTTACGGGTACGCTTACGTTTTTCCTTTGTACTTTCAAAAAGTTTTGCCTTCATGAGACAACATTGTTAGAAAAATCCTCGTCAGTACAGAACTGCAAAAAAGATTGAGAACGCAGTAATATGCATGCCAGGCCAGTGGGTGGCGGTGTAACTTTGCCACTCAAATATACACCACAGAAGAAGACTGGAGTATGAATCAGTACAGATACAATACTATTAAATTACATTCACCTGATAATGAATCATGAATTTACTACCTATTCTTGCCCTCTTAATTCTGAGGATCGTTTGAGCTACATCTAATACACTGTCTTGTCTTGTATCTGACAGCATGTATTTAATAATTGTTAGTGTACTACTGGAATAGCCATGCGCAAAGTTGGAGGGGGCATATAATCACAGTTTTCAAAAGAACTGCATATTGTTTGTACATGGCAATGGTGAGGGTGGCGGTATCAAAGGATTCTCCTCTGGAGCCTGGTTTCAAAAGTTTGTGGTTTCAGGCCTCCAAAACGCCGTTGTAATGTGAACAAAAGGCCAAAACGCAATAAAACTTTTCCATTTCATGCAAAAACCATTGTCGTGTAAATGGCCCTTTATATGTGAGGATATAAATTACAAGAAGAAGGAAAGGTTTCTGCACAGATGTGTCAGTGCTCTGATATGACCTAAGACAGACATGCGAAAAGTAGGAATTTCACAGAATGTACCGTGGTAAGATATGTTATAACCAGGAGTATTGCTTCAGTGCAGCTGCTGGGAAACAGCTGCTGCACTGAAGCAATAGGTGACACTTCCCAAATCCATCCAGAAGAAGACGTATAGACCTCTGTCGTGTGGTGAAAAATCCTGGTGTGAAATCCTGTAAGTTGTCAATGTATCTCTGCACCAATGTCATACAGACAAGCTGATTAAAACAGAAGAGATTTCTGCATGTTCTGCAAGTATTTAAAATGCAACTGCACCACTGGCTTGACAGTGATGCATTTGTTAGTAAATGCTGCACGTGATGAATGAGTCAAGAGGACACGAGAGCATTAGCAGGTAAGTGGAGGGCAAAGGGATGAAGTTGAGGGATGAGGTTAAGTGGATCTTACTTTGCCTCCAGGGCCAGCGCGATGATGGCAGCAGCCATGGGAGCCGAGGCCGATGTCCCTGTGTGACTGTCTGTGCACCGATGTCTCAGATCTGTAGTGATCTGCAGATAAAGGAGGGAAGAGGGGGTGTTGAGAGAGATGGAGAGAGATAGAGGAGAGGGAAAGACACAGGGTTACAGGGAAAAAAGGAGAAATGGGGCGATAGACAGAGCAAAGAAGAAAAGACCAAAAGTTGGATTAGGAGGGAGGGAAAGTTGAAATAGAGGGAAGGGGAGAGGAAAGAAACGGGAGATCAGAAGCAGGAGGGGGGGGGATAGTGAAGGGAAGAAAAAAATCCAGGTGTTAGTCGAGGAAAAGCGGGGACAATGGAGGGACAGTAGACAGACAGAGGGCCGGAGGAGAGAGACAGAGAGAAAGAGAGATTCAAGTGGTGAGGATCAAGCGGATTTAGACACACCTGAAACTCACATTCCAGCTTTGATACACTGCCCTACTACTGATAACACACACACACACACACACACACACACACACACACACACACACACACACACACACACACACACACACACACACACACACACACACACACACACACCAGCAGATTCCCCCAAGAATTCAAGAAATCAATCCAATACCCAAGGAGAACCAAAAGGCAAGGAGTAACAGGCAATAAGAGCCGGTGAAATATGTTGTTAAAACAGTGTGTATTCGCTCTGATTGTATGGACTTTAGTCAGCCAACTAGTCATTCAGACAGCTTGCCAGTCAGTCAGCCAAGAAAAGCTTGGCTTGCAGCCAGTCTGAGCCCCCATCAAAGGACCTTTCCTGGACCAAAAAGTTTGAGGGATTATCTGAAGACACACACATACACACACACATACACACACGCGCAGCAAGAGTCTGAAATGGTTTAGTAAGAAGTGAAAGTGGTCCAACAGTATTAGAGGTAGACAGGACAGTATGTGCTCAACTAGATTAGACTGACATTCAGATAAATGAGGCTCTACTGTAAGTGCACAAAGTCTTACTGGTGGAACCACTGTGCAGGGAGAGAGAGAAAGAAAGTGTGATCTCTCCCTCTCTCTCTCTTTCTCCCTCTCTCCGTCTCTCTCTCTCCCTCCCTCTCTCAACACGAACATATCAAAAGCATGTGTGTATGTGTGTTTGAGCCCAATCTGCAGCATCAGTAAGGGGAATGTAGCAAGCAATTGTCAGACAAGCTAGCAGACAGTGGCCAACTGTCACTGTCCATCCCACTGAATCATGGGAGAGGTTTGGTCGGCTCAGGTCAAACCAGGACACTCCCCTGGACACACAAGCACACACACACACACACACACACACACAGCACACTAAACACATTAAAAGCCAAGAGTTATCACCCTTAAAGCGAAATCAGAGCATTTGTTTGATCAAGATGTCCTCATTCCACTTAAATTTCATATGTACAAACTTTAATAATCCCTTTTCCAAATTCACTTTATTTAGGTCCAACAGCGGAGTGGATACTCTTGAAAGTAAAACGAAGGTTATAAAGCGGAGAAGATCTATGTTCCCAAGTCGTCTTTCTGGTGGGTGTCCAGCGTTTGAAGCTGAAATGGAGGAAAATTTGTGCTACACATCAAAACAGAGCTCCTGACAAAACTTTAATTATGCAACAAAACACCAAAGAAACAGCATGGACTTTGGCCTTGATACAAAATTTTGCGTTGGGTCCTCTGAGATGCATCAAGCTGCAGGTGCAGAAAACCACCACAGTTTTAGACAGAACTGAAAATGGCCCCGAAGCCCAAACCTGACCCTTACCTGAACCTGAGGAAACCCATGCCTAAACTTAACCATCTCTAACCCCTTTAACCCTCCTGTCACATTCAAATTTACTAACATTTTTTTAATCTTGGAATCAATTTGACCCCAGCAATCTTGTATTTTAATCATGTATTTAGAGATAAGAAAATGGGAAAGTTAGTATAGTATAGTATAGTTAGAATAGTCTCTGTGGCTGCAGCACAATGAAACTGCACCCTTTTGAATATGTATACACATGCTGTATGCACATTTTGACACTAAATGCACAAACTTTTGATACAACTTACACATACTTTTTTAAAAATTTGTAAGGCACATATTTTTATACTTTGTATTTCTTTCTATTTCTTATAATTAAATTCTTTTCTTGAGAATCTGAGCAACTGCAACTGACCCAATTTCCCCCTCGGGGATCAAGAAAGTATTTCTGGTTCTGATTTGTGTGTTCGAGTGCACTGCACAGGCTCTCTCAGTCTATCAGACACACACACACACACACTCCCGTCCTTACAATCTTGCGGTCGTAATTCTCTCCGCTGCTGTAGGTGGTGGTCAGGGTGGATGAGCACTCCTCCAGGTACCAAGGCTTGCGTCCGCTCTCGGCCGTGCTGGAGATGGAGATGGTGTAGATGGAGTTGGTGTAGCCGTCGCAGGAACAGTGGTCCCTGCTGCGCCCGCCGTTGCCCGATGCCCAAACAAAGATGGAGCCACGGCCCTTCCTTCCCTGCCAGGATATAATACAGAGAAGCTTCAGAAAGAGGTAGAGGGTTTGTAATAGTGTTCATCTGGGGTTTTTTTTCTTTTTTGACATACTCATGCTTACGAGTGTTTCCTAGAATTTATTTTTCATGCTTGTCAGAGGGGTAAGGATCTGCATTTAAAACTCCAGTGTTTCCAAAGGTCCTTGAACTGCACGTCTGAGCTGATTTTTTCCCCCTCTGTGTTGATTTAAAGTGAACAAACAGGAAATAACATACAGATCTGTAAAAGGATTGCTTTTGGGTTATGTTGACAAGAAAATCATACTTTCCTCCCTGTATAAATATATATATTTAGCTACTGGCTACCTCTGCCAAGCAGAGGCAGAGGCTGACTGTTCGCAAAAATATCTGAAAATGTTACGAACAGATCTGACTGAAATTTGGTGAACATGTAGCCCTTAGCCCAAAGAACTGTTGATTAGATTTTGGCAGTGATCCAGATGTGAGATTTCCACCATTAGAAGATTTTAATTTTAACAATTAAAGATTACAGTGTGTTTGTGTGCTGGTGAGGAAAGTCTGGCATCTGTGACCTCCAAGTCAGCAGCTGAACAGTGCTGCATTCACATGACGTGTTGGAAAATCAAATCCAGAAGACAAACAATACCACAGAAAAGCTGCAATGAAGGCTGCAGATTTAATAGTTGGGAGGCTGCTCCATGTTGGTGCAGGTTAGTGCTGAGTTCATCTGGAGATCTCAACTACAAAAGATGATTTCGCGAGCGCAAGTGAAAGTAATAAGTGAAATGAGACAGACTGACACTATGCATATAGCTCCGAAGGCAGCTAAGATAGTTTAAGTCCTCGGCAGCCTCTTAAGTCTCTGGCAACAGATCTGATGTCAGTTCAGTCATAACATCACAATTGGCAAAAATGTACTTGGGATTTTTTTTCCTTTCAAAGTCGTCACTGCTGAGTATTGTGTTGCATTAAGAGATCTGTCTGGAGTGTGTTTTCTCTGTCAGTCTGACAGTCAGCTGAAGTGAATCCCTGTCTCTCCTCACATCATTGACACTCAGAGGAGGTTCAGCTGCAGACACGTTTATTTAGTGATTGACAATGATAAGTAAAAAAAAAAAACAAAAAAAACAAACAAACTGTAGAGTAACATGTCAGCAGCAACAGACCTGATGTTTGACTTGATTTTTGATTAATTTATGTGGTTTTCAAAGGCAAGGTTGTTTTGTCAACATTGAAAAGCTGAAAAGAATGAATAAGTCATTTACTATATCTTATTTGTATACTTAAAATGAATCGTTTGGGTAAACAGTCTCATATATATGCATCCACAGATTTAGTCTTAAGTATAGATATTACCTCTTCTTGATTACAAGCAGGAATGGAATAATTTGATCATGCTAAAAATGCAACCCTCCTTTGTTGAATGAATAATTGAGTTATCTTTATGTTGACATCTACTTTTTTATTCTTTTCTAACGACAAGATTCCACTTGGTTTTAAGAAGCATAATTATAAACAGAAGTTCAAAAGCATCAAGATTATTATGCAAAATCACCAGCTGTGTTACTGCTTGGCCTTATATAGCACAAAATATGCAAAAATACATTTAACAAGAGTGTACAACTTTCTGTACAACTTATTAAAACACAAGTTTTATGTTTTAATAAGTTCTGGCTTGAACATTTTATCATCTCCACATTTCCAACATATGGACACTTGTAGTAAATGAGGCCAGGCAGCTGTTTAATATTCAAATGTAAGTTTCCAAAAGTTACACAGTATGTTAAAAATGCATCCCAGATGTATTCAGTGGAATTGGCGACGGCAAGGCTAGTGCTAGAGTCAATTCACTTGAAATTTTATCGGCTCAGAACATGAATTCAGACACCAATTAAATGGCAAAGCATTCACTCTCAGTTAGTTTCAGTGTTTAGATATGCAATATTTCTCATCCCAGTTGCTGTTCACCATCTCAATGAGAAATTTTTTTAATTGACCGAGTTAAAAATGAACTAAATGCAGGCCTGACTGAGCGAGCCGTGGGACAGTGGCAGTGGCGACAGAGAGAGTTATGGAGACAAAGTTCAGCCAGGAGTCAGGGCAAAAGACATCAAACTTACTGACTGACACTGTGACTCACACACATTGTCAAGACACAAGCTAACAAACACTTGGCCGGGTACGCCCAAACAAACAGGCACACAGACAGAAAGGCACACACAGGCAGAAAACACACACTCTCAACAAGGGTATAAAAGGTGAAGGGAGTTGTTCTAAAAGGGGGCTTCTGTCAGGTAGCGATAAGCAAGAGGAGCCCCTCTGAGTGAGAGGGGGATCAGACAGGAGCAAATGCTGATAGATGAGAGCGATGAAGAGCACTTTGAACAGCAGTTAGCAAAAGAAAGAGGGGACAAAGAGAAGGAGGGAGAGAAAGGGGATGAGGTAGAGAGGACGAGGGGAGGAGGATGAAGGAGGGCAAGGACAGAGGAGAAACGCAGCAGGAAATTTAGACAGCCATCAGTAGAGAGAGAGAGAAAGGGAGTGAAGAATAAAGGGTAAGTGAGGAACAAAGCTTGAAAAACAAGGTGGAAATTTAAAAAATTCGGGTGAAATTCCCCAGAAAAGAGAATACATATGCATGATTGACGAGGACAGAGACACTCACACACAGGCTCAGCCGCATTCTCACAACAAACGTGCCATGCAAAAGAAAACATTACAACAAAGGTAACAACTATGGCACCACATATGAAGACATATCATTTCTCTCTCACTCTCAAATCACAACAATATGGTGTGGATTATGTTTGATGTAGTTGTAGTGGGGCAATAAGTCGACATAATATACGATAGTTCATGTTTCCTGGTTGTTCGTGTTACAGAAAGGGGGAAGAGGAGAAACAATTTATTGATGCCCAAGATGCATAAAATTCAACTTTGTGGCAGAGGGTTGCTCACTGGCAATGGCTTATTTTACAGGAGAATCCTGACATAAGTATGTTAAAGGTTAACAGCTGTGATCATGAAAGGCACCAATCTGCCTGGCCTTGTCTCCCTACGTCCAACGTGCCCCAGACTTATGGCCTTGGTAGCGTGGAGACAGTACGTCTTATCAGTGCAGCTCAAAAGGACCTAAATGTGACCTACAGCTACAGAGAAAATTCCTTCACACTAGTGACTTGGTATCAAAATTCCACTATTCTCAATCAATTTGACACCACAGCAAAAACAGAAATCCCCTTCAGCAAACATTCATTTCAGTAAAAACCAAAAAAAAAGTAGCAGCAAGTAAACTTTACATGTTTCAAGTACCTAATAATATAGGCTGTATTAGATTAAGAACACAGAGTCACAAGTGCAGCATTCTTATTTCAAATCAAAGAAACTGTATGTAATGTCTTGACACTGGTTTATGTGCTCTCATTTTGACTTCACAAGCCTGTAACCATGAGTGCTACTTCAAGGGTTTCAGGAATTTAAACAAACAAACAGGGAAAGGCTTCATTAGGGTAAGAGAATTGAGGTACTGAGTTGTGTTGATCTTACCAATACTAAAAACACGCATCGTTCAAAACTTTGGTATTGACTTGGTGCCTTAATATCAGTTCATGTGCCTTCCCTAGTAGTGGCAGATCAACAGAAAAGTGGACCATCCCGATGACTAGACACGCCCCTAATTTCACCCCTAATTTATTGCACACACACAGTACATGCACAGTAACACGCCTCCTGAAACTCGTGTGACTCTTACATACAGGACAATAATGTCGGTCTCTCTTGCGCACACACACACACACACACACAGCTACAGAAAAGTACTACCCCTCCAAGCTGTCAGTTATATCTCTGACACCACGGCTCTCTGCGATAAAGTGTCTCCTCAGAGTGCCTCAAACATGCTGCACTCACAGGCCTGCCATCTCGACTTACCTTCACACACACACACACACACACACACACACACACAAGGCAGGAAATGCATGCGCACACACATACCCAGCTCCTACCAGCTGGACGCATATCCTCTTCACCTTTGTCATCTTAAAAGGCCAACCTGTCAGGACCACCGGGAACTCGCTTGTACTCACTAACCCCCTCTCCCTCCAAGTCTGCCTTCCTGTCCCCTTTCTCTCTCCCTCTCCTCTTTTGGTGTAGCGTTCCATGGGCTGTCAGCCATTGAGTCAGGACCTTCTGTATCAGTCTGAAATCTCTGAAGTACATAAAAACCCTCATCACCCCGTCTGTCTGTCTGTATCTCTGTCTCCTCTCCTCAAAGGTCTGCATTGCTAAACCAACGTGTCAGCAGGGCTGCTGCAGCAAACTGTGTGTGTGTGTGTGTGTGGTCTCACAAGACAATACTAAATGTCCGTTACGGCTCTTCCACTGCCCTCGCGCTCAGTCACATAATGCAGTACCAGCTTGTTGTTTTGCAAATGTATCTCTGAATATGAAAATGAATATGCTAATGACGCAGGGCTGCTCTGTAATCCAAATGTCCGGAGGTGCCCCACAGGCCCAGAAATCTGGAGGGCAGCTTGGGCAGCTTGGGATATGAGCACACAAGCTTGAACACACACATGTGCACGTCTGCTGTTGTGTGTGTGTGTGTATGTGTGTGTGTGTGTGTGTGTGTGTGCGCGCGCATGCGTGTGTCTGCGTGCAAACAGTCCTGTATCTGCCAGGTCCTAGTCTCACAGATATGTCTGCATGTCTGTTTGAAACTGTCTGTCCGTTTCTGTCTATGCCCACATGCATTCGTGTTTGTCTGCTTAGCGCTCCATCTGCATATTTGTTTATGTCTCTCTCACCATCTAAACACCAATACCAAAGTCTTAGACAAAAAAGCTAAAGCTTCTTCATGCAAGTCTCTGCATGTAAATGTGTGTGCAGGCGTGCATGTGTATATGCAAATCTGCATCCTACCCACCATGCGGATGCCGTTCTCGAAGGCCTGTCTGGCCAGAGAGGCTGGTCCGTCCACAGTCTTCCCGTCATCATCAGGTCCCCAGCTGGCGCTGTATATGTCTATGTGCTGTGGATGGAGACTCAGAGACTTGGCCTCCACCATGTCTGTTACATCTCCGTCCAGCATGCGCACACCTGAAATACACACAGAATTAATATACTGACAAACAAATATGCACACATCTGGAATTTTAATTCATCTCATCTGCAAATACAGCAGATGTGACTGGAAAACACTAGTAATAAATGTAGAGCAGTAATAAAAAAGATTAATAATAAATAAAGATGTTGAGCTGCCATAGGTACTGCCTTAATCACCATGATATATTAAACTTAAGTTATGCTCATGAGGCCATTAAATTAAGATGTTTAATGCAGTAACAGGCAAAATGTCTGTATCAACATACATGTCTTGATAGGCGGCATAAATATGAACTCCATATCGTAAAGTCACAGTGAAATGAATGATGCTTTTTTCACTGTATTAGCTAATTTTCCATGGCAATATATTCGCCCAGTGGACTGTGAATGCTAAAAAATGTTCCAACAATGTGTATTTTCTCAGGCTTCTATAATAAAATCCTGTTACTTCTACTTCTTGGAAAAGCAAAGTATCTTGAATGGCTGCCTCATGCTACATCATGAACTCACAACCAACAATATAATCACACCGATCCAACCCTTCCAATCAAATAAAAATGTCCTTCTCTGCCTTTGATATGCCATTGGCTTACACATTTGCATTATCCCTCTCTGTATTATGTCCCACCATAATAACCTGTTTCGGCTAGATGCCCTTTCACTGAGACTTTAAAGCATTAAGGAATTACAGTACTTTAAAAGCAACAACAACAACACAATTTTTTTTTCATTATTATGCACATTTATGTTGCGAGGTGCTCCAAAATCTAATAATAATCATCATATTCTACAGAGGGAGCCTATGGTGTGTGTATGAAATTTATATAATGTATTGTTGTTAAATTACTGGGTTCACAAGAATGTATTGATGCAGACAGGGAGACTGTGCCATAATGCAATAACACGCCACATCACATGTACCGTGGTAGCAGGATATGAACAGACTCTGAGGCGTCAAAACACATGAAGACAGGCTTAGCAGTTAATGTAGATTATAAAAAAGTTACTGTGATAATACTACATTAATGGAGTGGAGTGGTTAGCAATTTATATACACACATATATACACATCAGGGCTGTCAAAGTTAATGCAGGACCTTAATGCATTAATTAAAAAATAACGCAAAATAACACAATGTTGAATTTTGATCAATTTTTGCTTGCTGATCTAGAAGCTTCCAGATTGATCTCTGGACAGAAATAAAGTCATATGGACACACTGCAACGATGAAATGTCAGAGCAAAACCAAGTTAAAATATCAGCCAAATGACACAAACTTCATTTTTTTTGCTGGCTTCCAACAGTAACAGTGATGTACTACTAGCAGTGGTGCTCATCAAACCACAGTTGCGGAGTGTGTAAGAGGCAGATCTGTCAACACAGCAAAACTGAGCCATGTAGCTGCTAAATGGATCTCCACAGACCGTCAGTCCTCCAGTGTTGTTGAAAACAACAGGCTGAAAAACATCGGATTACAATGTCGAATCCATCATATAAACCTTCTCGAAGAGCAACAATTGTTTCCAAAAACATTATGTAACAGAGAAAAGGCAAGCAAGAAAGTAATTTTATACATCTTAAATATGTGATTGACTGATTAATCACAATTAAACCATGACTACCGTGTGAAATCACACACACACACACACACAGGAACAAACTAACCAATGACTAATAGACTCATTTACTGGAGAACAAATAGCCTTTAAAACAGCACATTAGGCCCTACATAACGAACATGTAGGCCTGCCAGTAAAACAGCAGTTGTTTGCAGTAGACAGTTGACAGCATGAAAACACTTGGCAGCACACACACATACACACACGCATGCACGCACACAGGAACAAGCTAACCAAAGACTGATAGACAGATTTACTGGAGAACAATACTGCAACAACAGCAGAATTAGATCAGTAGGCTACTGTATTGCAGACTAATGGAGAGTAGTGTGCAGCTTGTAGTGGGAGGAAGAAAAAAAAAAATACTTTGTGTGTGGCTGACTGGTCATTTCATAAAATCAGAGGTCAAATACGCAAGGTCCTGATGTGTTTGATGATAGATTCTTCGGTGTAATATGATGTAGACTTGCATTTAGCAAATCCATCGGTCAGTTTTGCTGTGTGTGTCCTTCATGCGCTCCACCGGTGTGGTTTGACAAGGTAACACACTGCAAGGATCACTGGAAGCACTAATTACCATGTTTGTCATTTCGATGATATTTTAACTTTGTTTTGCTCTGATAGAACGACATTTCAGTGTGGCAGTTTCTCCATATTACTTGATTTCTGTCTACAGATCCAAAGGGAAGCTTCTTGAAAGAAACCTTTCCATGCAGGGAGCCCAAGGTTGTCGTGTCATTCGTTTTGTCTGTTATCGGTATCCAAGTATGCAGCTGTTTGGCTACTAGAATTTTATGCACTGCAGAGATTTGGTCAATGTATTTAAGCCATGAAAGGACAAATTAAATTTGAGCAAAGGGGTTCTGAGGTCGGCTTTGACTCGTTGTCTTTTGCCTCATCAGCTTCCTTTATATTTGTTCATTATATGCCGTATGTGTTACTGGGCATTACGCCTCATCCACACCAGTGAACATGTATACAGACATGACACACACTTCGACTAAAAACAAAAACATACTAAAGACTGTTAATTAACACTTTATCAAGATAAATAGCTATCACTCACCTCCTATTCTGGCATTGTAGGCAATTCCCACAATGCAATGGGAGTTGTTAGCCGCTGCAGCGACTTCGCCCGCACACCGTGTCCCATGTCTGAGGAAAGAGCAGAAATGGGCAACACATTATACAAATATAAACCTGCAGACACACACACTCACATGCAAACACACCACGTGCTGCGCCTGGGTGAGAGCATGTCAGGGACACGCTTAACGCAAGCAAATGTATACGCGAGCGTGACGGCACGCACAAACTACTAGATAAACACACGTTGCTTTTGAAGTGGAAAGCAGGGCCACTTGCAAGTAAACACACATTTGCAGAGACTAATGTGTACATTCCTGTAGAGGTATTCCTAAACAAGATGGCTCAGTACAGTATTACAAATCTGCTAAAAACTACAAATATTTCTACAGTTGCTCCTTTCTCCCTCTTGAACTCCACAGAGGCCATCAGATGTGGCAGCTCTTCATTTCTGATGCTGTAATAGTGCAAAGTCCCAAAGACCCTTAAGACACATGCACACACAAACACAATGGGCCTCATTTATCAAGTGACTTAAGAACTGATATGTTTGTAAATCTTTTGTACCCATGTTTAGACTTGAAAATTAGGATTATCAAAGTTTTCCAGCATCTGAACTCTTCATACATCCAAATAAATTAACATCTAGTTCATAGCCTGTTTAAAGGTCACAGTTTGTCTTTTACCGTAATGAAACGGGACAGGGAAAGGGCTGCTTTGAAAATATGCCTAGTTTTTCGTAAATAATGACATAGCATAAAGGCATAAACTGATTTCATAAAGGAATGAAAATATTTTCCCCTTTTTGCCCTCTTTTGTTTGGGTGAGGGATTCTTGCCCACTATGAGAATTTTATTTTGGTTTTCTGTGAACTGTGGGCCTCTAAAGCCATTTGAGACTGTACCAGAGATTAAGTGTTCTAAATACAATAAATAAACAAATAGATAAATAAATAAATAAATAATTTTAAAAACTGGTTGTGAACGCAATATCCAGGTAATGACTGATCAATGACCTTTTATTTTGTGATTAGAGACAAAAAACTGCAAAGTCCCACTTGATCTGAAGGGCAGTGAGAAGCGAGGAGAGAAACCTTTGCCTACCAGTAAATCAACAGTCTGACAAAGTCTGTTCCGTTTAAGCCCATTGGTCAGGAAATAGTTTCAGCACTGTGCGTGGCATCAAATCCTCATCTGGATCAGTGCTGGACCCCAGCGTGTTATCAGTGATGGCACGATGCACTCATCGGTTTGGGAGAGCGCAGCTGCAGTTGTTTCCCGTCCTGTTGTTTCTCCACCTTCGTGTTCCTTCGGCTGGCTATGAGGCACTTTCAAGTGGCAGTTTCAGATCAAACCACTTTCTCTTTTCTCTTCTTTTTCCACTTTCTCTTAACGTCTTGCAAAGTTCAACAGCATTCAGCTGCTCTGTGATCTCTTTCCATATGTCAGCTTTTTGTGGGGCCGTAATCCCGCTGCTTCTGCTGCAGAATATTTGTTTTTTCAACAGCACTGAGGATTACCTCAGGTTCTGCATCACTGAAGGTCTTCCATTTCACTTTTTTCAGGTCTGCTTCTGCTTAAATGCTAATTCTGACGTGCTGACATTATGTTGATTCATGATAATTAAGGTCCCGTTTCCGAGTGACTGAGAGTCGTCCACATGCAGACATGTGAATGCGATGGAAACTACATGCCTCCAGACATCTGAAGGATGTGACAGCAGCTAATCCTAACCAAACACTTGAAAATTGTTTGAGGAAACTTGCCCACAATTATTTATGAATGAGGCTCATGGCTTGGACAAACATTTTTAATATTCCTCAATGCCAGTGCTCCCAAAATGTAAAGATAGACTGTTCGTCATTCTCAGCTCCTTCGATGCAGAGCACAAGCCTGTGCTCGCTTAAACCCATTTATGGGCGGGCAGGCAAGCGGATGGGTGTGTGTACATGCACACAGACAGACAAACGCACAAACAATGTCCGCTAAAACATCTCCAAAACCCCTCAAACACTGTTGTGGTACACACTACCCAAAGCCTATCAAACACACACACACACACACACACACACACACACCAGGGTAACATTCCACCAGTAACTGCAGTGGTGACAATCGGCCTGGGTCAGCGACCAGCGTAAACAAACACGAGTATGTTTGTGTCCACCGCCTCCTCGAAAACACCACTCTCTGACTCGGCACCACATA
>OMLB01027790.1:0-25060 GCA_900302555.1 Myripristis jacobus | reverse complement strand
AATGTAATGGGCACTACCGGGTAAAGATGAAATTGACATGATGATGATGTTTTCAATGTCCTGTTCACACTTTGTAACGCATTGGTTATAAATAACAAAAAACTGTACTTAGAAATAATATAAAGCTTTTAAGTGATTGCATATTTTTCCATTGTTGCGTAATAGGAATACTGGATGTATAAGTGGGGGTGGGGGTTTTGTTTTATTTAAAGGGCTATTTAGGTAATCAACAAAGAAACATAAAGTACCTGACACATAAACTTTGATAACAATTTTAGTTATAATAATTTTGTGGAAGTTTAAACTGCAGGGGTCAAATTGACCCCAAACATAAAAGATGTTCAAAAATGTGAACATAACAGGAGGGTTAAATACATAGCTAGCCATTCTTTGCCTGACAGATTTATGATTAGAATCATAAAAACACTGCAAAATACCTGATCCAATTCTTTTGCTGGACTTTTATCTATATTCAAGGAAAAACAACAAAACTATTAAGAGGAGAATCAACTCTCATCATGAGCAACAAATCATCATTGGTTGCTAAATGTTCTTTGTATGTTGTTGTTGTTGTTTTTTAAACTATACTAATTGTGTTCAGGTTATAAAAAATCTGCAGATATCTCTGTTGTGTTACATACAAATAAATGTCCAAATGTCATGAATTATTTTGAAAGAACTAGGAAAACCCCATTGAGTTGTCAAGTAGACAATTGATTGTGTGATCTGCAAAGTCTCCAAAATGCAACAAATCACAGACAAATGATGACATGACTTCTGAGGCTGACATAAAGGCTTTTTAACTATCACCTCAAACCCTGTTTGGTTTTTAATATATCCCTGTAATCTCCATTCAGAAGAGCAGCTATTGATCACTTTCTGCCCTGGACATTTCGGGTACCGAGTGGCACTGCCAAATCTTTTCTAAAAACCTGAGGTAATTTGTATTGATCCAATCTCAACTTCTGGGAGCTCTGTGCAGACACAACAACAGGAGAGCACACCGAGTTATAATGTTTAGGTGAAAGCTTGTACTGACTGATAGGAAGGGTTAGAATCAGCCATATCCTGGACATGACTTAAAGACCGGAGAAAATAAGCAGGGTTCTTCCACCATTTAATTGGATTCTAATGAACCTCATTGTTTTATTCAGCTTCGTTCAGCCAATTATTGTCTCATGAGGGGAAAGTCAGCTTGCAGCAAGGTACCACAAAAACAACAGAAGACAGAGTCAAAAACAGTGATATATTATCACTACAAGACACAACCTGGGCACATTTTGAACCATTAATACTGATACATAAAGCCTCCCATTAAAGCTCCTATTCTTGATCTTTTTAATGTGTGGTGATCATATTACAGGTATTAATAGACACCATCTGAGATTGTACAGTAGCCTGCTGTGTGTTTCTGCTGATATTGCCTATTTAGCTGTCTATTTTTTTTTTTAATCTCATTATGAAGATTGGCCTATGGCAGGCAGCCACAGTGCAGCTGGGCATGAGGATATGAGCTTCTTTGAAGTTGTCTCCTTTGAACGGCAACAGAGATAGTTCTTGTTGCCTTGTTTGAATCCCGGTGCATGCTTTGAATTCACACAAAGGCATCGGGTTTATCATTATGGCCTGGTAGCTTTCCCAGTTTCCCCTGTTTTAAATGTGTGGAGAAGGTTGAGTTCTCTTGAGGAGTGTGAGAGAGAAAAAAAAGCGATATCTTCACTTCAATTAAGCACTTCCATCCTCTGTGCCCATCACAGCATGTGCTCGACCTGTCTAGTTGTATTCTGCTGTCTCTGCTGTATGTGTGATAATTTCAGATCCAACCCCAGGTGTCTGAAAGTAAGGAGAAGGTCATCTTACAAAGAAAGTGGTGTGGAGAGGCAGAATGTAGGAAAACTAGGATTCATGGATGCCCCAGAGGCTGCTCTGAGGGCGGTTTTGCCCCATTTCTCATGGTCAGGTAGGCTGGTAGAGGACGACTGATTTTACACTGACCCTAATGGATTCTGGTGGGCATCAGGCTGCTGCCCTGCCTGGGCTCAAACAACATAAGCCCTTCTTTGCGTAACACATCGCAACAAAGAGCGAGGCTCTGTTTTCATCCTCAGTCACTCAGCAAACAGTCCCTATAATGAAATGAGCCAAAGAAACAGAGACACCACAGCCTCTAACAGATCACTGCACTACAAACAAACAAAACATTTCCAACTTAGCGCAGTCAGCCAATTTAGTTGCTTGTACACTAAATCCCTAATTAATTTTATTAGCAATTCATGATGTATTTACTCTGCTAAACACATCACAGATTCATTTGAAATGACTCATTGAGATGCTATTAAATGACTTGACTGTGTGTATTTATCAAGACTGAAAAATAAGAAGCCCAGCCAACGACAGCGGGTGATTATTTACTTGATTTTTACAAAGATTGTAGAAATGTACTTCATATTTAATTTGGTGATATAACTTTGAAAGTGAGTGAGATAAAACTATAAACAAGTCATTGAAATCCTTAAAGCTGATCAAGCTTAATTACATACAGTAGTTCAAATACTCTTTCATTTCCACCAACCACATTTTTATGGGAGCAAACCTTGTGCACTTAATTTTACTTTGAATTATTGGTGGTGCATTAGCCAAGCGTAGTCATATCAAATAGAATATCAAAAATAGAGGAGGCCCGCACTCATTCATGCAGATAACTAGTCTCATTTATTCCACAGACATTTTGCAATAATGAAACATCATTTGAAAAGTCCGAAGTGTCTGGCACTGAAATTGGTCACTTACTTGCGAGTCATGGAAACAGTAAACTAATTAAACAAGCAGGAAACCATCTAGACCCACAGTGCACCTGCACACGTCCCTACTAATGCTGTTTTTCCACCACATGGCACCAACTCAGCTCCACTCTACTCGCTTTACTTTTCTGGATTTCATTCTTACACTGCAAATAGTACCACTCATGGTGAAGCCCTGTGACTTGTGGACATGTTGACTACTTTTTCCTCAGCTCTCTAATAAGCGGCCCTGAGAAGTGTTTTATTTTCCAAAAATCAACAATTTGGAAATGGCTGCTTCACATGACCAATATTAGATTTGCTGAAAAGAATACATTTTTTTTACATGGTTAGATTATCAACCACGGTGATATATCAGCTATAATGGCTGCTTCACATGAATAATATTAGTGTTATTAAGAGATTTACATGGATACATGATCAACAACAATACTACTTTGATGAGTGTCACTTTGGCATTTCCTGGTTGTATAGAGACTTGGGAACTGGGAGTTTCTTTGCTTTTCATCCTGTGCATGCATCCCACTAAACGTCCCTCATAAACCGTCCATGAGTGAGTGACCACAGTCCGTGTGTGCACCAGCGAGTGTGTGACCACAGTTTGCCACACATAGCCCATGGTGAGAGGGTTATCTACAGAAAGCTGCAACCTGTACAGACGCCTCAGCAGCACCATGCAATACAGTTTTGAACATTAGGCTTTTTGCCTCACGTGTTTGCTTGTACAACTATATTGATTATCTAGTCCTGTTCTTGTCTGAGTTTGTGGATTATGTGATCAACACCAGGAAGTCATGCCGGCTTTAGCTGCGCACAGTAGCTGCAGCACTCTGACCAAAAATAACACCAGCTTTTCTCACCCACACACTGGTAGGAGGTTTTCTATCAGACAAAGGATAACACCTACTTACATTACCTCGTCACCTAACCCATGTGGACTTGACCAGCACATCACCCAAAGCCAAAACTGGTGAACGTTAAAAGGGCTGTCAGGAGGAAGGCTGAAAAATGACGAGCTTTTTCTAATCCTCCTGCTGTGTTTTCCCTTCATTGCATTTTAACGGTGACCCTAATATACAGACAATGAGAGAGGACACATTTTGGTTATTCACTTTGAACACTATGTTCCCCCATAGACTGAATGAGTTTGAATTGTCCCCCTTCCTCTGGAGAGGTGATAATGTGTTTAATAAACCAATCAAGAGGGAACCACTTTTTAATTTCATTATACAACCTGTTGTATAATAACCAATAAACTTCCTTGTATCCTTGTATAATCTCAGGTGGAAACAATCTGACTCCGTGCTACATATTTTTGATTTGCCAGTGCTGTTGCTAAATAATGCCTGCCATTTCTGTAGCTTTTTATATTGCTTTCCTTTTTTTGCAAGTAAGTGACCAATTACAGCTCCGCCCAGTCAGAGGACGGAGGGTGTTACTTCCTGTTGTTTCATGCACTCACACTGATGATGTCCTGGTGTGCAAAACATCTGTTCACTTAACCAGACTTTGAGTGAGGGCCCTCTTGATTTCTGATATGGCACCATGCCTGGTCAACATACATCAATAATTCAGAATAAACTTTCACTGTTTGACCGTATAGATAGACATTTACAGAATATGTGTTCATGTATTACCATAAGTCAATGAAATGTAAAAAAGGCATGTTCAGTTCTGAAATAAATATATTTCCCACTGCATGTTTAACATGCATGTCAATGCACAACATTTCAGCCACATGACAGACACATCACAACAAGTAAGGCTAATTATGTGAGCTGAGCAAATGTAACTACAAATTAGTTTCTGATGAATTAGTAGTATTTGTTTTGCACTCATCACAATGGGTTGTGACGAGGGAAAGGCAGCAGGGATGGATTTGCCTCCCACTCATTAGGGCACATATGGATGATATGACAGCTACGACTACCACAGTACCCAGTGCAAATGGGCTGCTTGCCAAGTTGAATGATGAGCTAAAATAAGCTAGGATGAAAGTAAAGCCATGCAAATCAAAAGGCCTTCAAGGGGAAGCTGTCAGACAAAAGAGTCTACTTTGATGAAGAGGCAATTCCGGCAATATCAGAGAGGCCTGTCAAAAGTTTGGGAAAATGGTATAAAGCCAACCTTACAGACAAAAAGCAGATCCATGGGTTAAAGTGGGAGGCTATAAGACGCTGGGAGTGCTTAGGGTGGGTCAGTGTTGGCAGGCAAACTCAAGTCATGGAGTGTTCAGTTTCAGCTGACACTCTGGCTGATGTGCCGATTGACTGTAGGGTTAGAGTCAAGTGGAGGTCAGATCCCGAAGTGTAGCATGTACTGCTGCAACTGGGACATAATGGACCCTTAAGTACTTTTGCAAGCTCAATCAGATTAGAGACTTTGGAATATTGTTGAGGAAATGTAACTGAGTTGTGGGAGCCTTAGTCTTGTAGTAATGTAACTCTTCATGAACACAGCAACATCATTACAGAGCCTTCACACCGCGAGCAACTTGGTAGATGGGTCCTTAGTCTGATTGCCTATGGGTGGTGCGAAATGATCCGATTTCATCAGTGCTGAGGTCTCTAGGTATACAGTTTTCAACATGTGAACAATGTATTTTTCTGTAGTTAACATTGCAAGCTGAGTAGTGCTATATTAGTAGTATCAATAAAAACTGAACAGCAAAAAAACTCAATGAAATGACTTTGAGGCTGACCATCGACCCATGTTGTGGATGCAAGCCTTCTCCAAGCATTGACTTTGAGATTTATTCCTGCTGCCTTTCAATAAACATTGCAGAGAACAGGGAAGCTCTGAATGGCTCTGATCAATTTCTCACCCATTTTGCACATGCCAGGTGGAAGTATTATCCATGGAACAAACAGGGAAGCAAGGATGACTGACTATGTTGGCTAATGACCACAAACAGTTCAGCCAGGACCAGCTTTTCTCGACTGGCAAGCTTGTTGGCCATCCACAAGGTGCTGCTGAGCTGGTAGCTGAGGTAATAAATTGCCCAGTGGAAGCAGGAAGACTGGGCCAAAGACATTTTTAAAGGTAAGGAGAGACAGTAGACACTCTGAGAATGTGTACAGAGAACAATGCACAGCTAGAAAGACATGGAGGACGGATGGATATGAAAGCATCTGGAATTTGATTCATTATTGAGGCAATCTCTGAAGCCATCATCCCAAAACAATAACAGAGGATGCTAGATGCAGACTCTATATGTACTCTGTGTTCAGAAAGAGCCACTTGAAGACGGCTTGTCAGGATGCAACGTCAGTCTCGTCTGTGGACGACAGGCTTAGCAGCATTCAGTCCACGGCAGCAGTGATAAGAGTGAACAAACAGAAATTAATTCATCAACTGTTAGGAGAGAAAGTCATATGTGGCAAATTGGCTTCACAAATGAACGGGAGCAGGACAGGGAAGAATTACGACTGATAAGACCCAAGTCAGGACAGTTAGAGGACACTATGGATTGGGAAATACAAGTAGACAAAGGCCAGTGATTAGCAGTCCCGGCCTAAGACGTGAACTAGTATTGTGGTTCAGTACTCAGCAAACTATTAGGTTCACAGAGTTTTCTGCGCCATGGGAAGATGTGGTGGGATGAGGTTTATTAAGGATGAAGCTTAGATACACTGAGTTGGCAGCAGAGGCTGAACAGAGAAGGTTGGAGAGCGATTCGGAAGATAGGAGCTGTGGATTTGTAGCCACTTCCACCACAGGTTTAATGAGAAAAATGTGCGATTATTACAACAGGCCACAAGGACGGCCTCTGTGGAAAAGAGCAACCAGTGAATCAGGACAGAGGACACCAACGTCATTTCAAAATATGAAAACATATCCCATGACAGGATAACAGGATAGCAGTTAGACATCATTGTCTTCTAAACCATTCTCAAATCTATCTGTGGCATGGAAAAAAGAATTTGACAGAGACAATTTTATGGGTTTCTGTTTTTTTCTGAGTGGGAGATTGCAATTAACACACAGCTGCAGGGAATTTCTACGTTTGGACTTTTAATGGACTGGAACAAAGCATCCAGGCTGGGTTTCTGAATTGGTGCTCATCATAACAGCAACATGTATAGTTAATTCAAATGTGTAAATAGAGTAATTCAGCTAGCAATTAGAGGCATTAGAAGCAAAAATTTGATTCTGTCCTTGTCATAATAAATAGTTGCAATGGTAATTTCACTGATTCGGTATATTGTCTAAAACCACAAATGTAATGCCTGTAGTGTTTATGGTGCAACAGCACATACAACTATAGCTATTTCAGACAATTAGATTCCCTTATATACTTGATAAGACATATCATCTGGTGAATTATTTAGGGAAGAAAAATGATCATCATGATCAAATGATCAAAAATGATTTCTGGACTAGTAGTCCATTTTATTGTCATGTGATACTTATACATACCTGGGTTGTGTCCTACAGTAACAGACAGGTAATATACATATTCTATTACCCAGATGAGGCCAAATTGCTTGTTGGATTGTTGGTTTTGGACAATAAAATGTATTGCACCTGAGCTATGTGTGCAGTTACATTTTTCATATCGATTAATTCTGCTCCTGTCAGCCAGCCGCGCCTCACCAACACTTGTGTGCTTTTCTGTTTCTTCAGATGCCAATGTCATTTACCAATACACAGGATCTGATGTAACTATTGCTCTTACTGTTGTGGGAGAGTATCAGTGCCTTGAAAGAGGAAGAGGAGTGGCAACAGGAATGTCACACTCAGGAGGATCAATTTCCTAAGCCCTAAACTGCTGCAAAGTCCCTGCACCTTGCCAAACAACACATAAACTCCTGCTTACAGTGATAATATCTGGATAATTCTGAAGATCAATACTTGGTTAATTTGATTATTAGGACAGGTCCCCAAACTGTTTTGCAAAATCAGTCACAGCTTAGGTAAACATTTTCCATGATTGCTGCGATGATGTGCATTTTTTTTTTACATCATCTAAAATATTTTGCTTGAGCTTTGTATTTCATAATAATCACAAAAACTACAGGATTGATTTTGAACTCACTCAGGCTTATGCATGGTGTTTGTCCCACCTCGTCCTACTGAGAACCTCCAATCCCTCCCATCACAGTTGTTTTGTTGCATTAGACTCACAGCTTCTCCAAGGGAAAGGAGTTAGGCACAAACAGAATGTTCTGCCTGCAAATGCATTCATTTATACCACCAGGCTGTATGTAAATGAATTTAAATCACTCATATTATGCAGGTGGGCGCCTTGAATAAAGATGACATCATCAATTTAGCATCCAGTGGAGTTTATGCTTCGCCAGAGGGCGCTGTGCGTCTCTCTCAACGGCTGACGTAGACCTGACGAAACGTGACGTACTAGGAAATATGTTGTAGACAGCAATTCTCAGTGAGCTAACAGTTATATCACTAGTCACTGTTACATGGCATGATATTAATAATATAACGATGACGGCTTTTCAATATCAGGGAGAAGTCTTGCTCTAGAAACGCCGTACACTGCGGTTCAGCTTCAAAGACCAAACAAGAAGGTAAGGTACTTGTGGCAAGTCAGCGTTGTCATGTTTTAGCTATTTACTGCTTTGCAAGCGAGCTAGCCCATGGTCATCACTCTGTGTACAAATTACTAATCAAATTACTTAACCACCACATTCCTGACCATCTTTGTTCATTATTTGCTGTTGCAACACTGAGCCAGCAAGCTATAATACGGCACGATATTGCAGTATTTTACTCTTGGCAAAACTGCATTCGATATTTGCTATCACCTGTAAAAATTAAATTTTGGTCAGACCGTCATACCTAATATGCTATAAATACAGTTATTTAATGCTGACTTACGAATTGTCAGATGCTCACACCTGGTAACATACGGCTTAGGTTCTTCACTTCGACATAAATATGATCCACCAAGCAGCACTGGCTTCATTCAGCTTTTCGCAATCCCCAGCCGAAACACAGCCTATAAGATACGCTTTAGTCACTATCGCGAAACAGTTCTGAAAGATATTTTTGGTTGTACTAAAGCGCTTTTAGTATATTATCTATATGCCGAATTTGACAGAAGTTCCTAAAGACCGGTAAGAAGTCTTGTCCAATACTCTACGAGATATGTGCAGCTACCTATAAGCAACGAAACATTAAATTGCTTCATTTTTAATAGAAGTTTCGTCTGTACAGGGGACAACAGAACTTATTGGGCCCACTGTTGGTGAAAGTTTCTGCATAGTCAGAAAACAACTTTTTGGAATATAAGAGGTGACCGCAGACCTAAAGGACATCGACAATAAATCACTTTCACTTCCTCAGGCTGGACTTGTTTCCTAAAAGTTATAACTGAAGTCAGGTGACAGTGGCTGTGAGCGTTGCAAATAGCTATTTGTAGCTGAGCGTTTCATCCGGAGTTGATATGTAACTCTTATTGTTTTGTTGTCAGTTGTAGCTACAGCATTTACTCTGTATTTACAATGCAGGTTGACTGTCTCAACCCTGAGCTTGGCACCACTATCACCTGTATATAACCCTGCCAAGTCACTGCCATGTCTTCCGGCTGTCCGCCCCAGTCACCTGCTGTGGCAAAGTCTGAGGTGCCAATAGAGGGGGAATGCCCACTGTTGGCTGCCACCTTTGCCTATTGGGACAACATCCTGGGCCCTCGGGTGCGCCACATCTGGGCACCCAAGGGCGACCAAGCATTGTTCCTCAGCGACGGAGAGATCACCTTTTTGGCCAATCACACACTTAACGGGGAGATTCTGCGCAGCGCCGAGTGTGGGGCAGTGGATGTCAAGTTCTTCGTGCTGGCGGAGAAGGGCGTCATCATCGTGTCTCTAATCTTTGACGGGGAGCTGAAGGGGGACAAGAACACGTGCGCCTTGTCCATCATCCTGCCCCAGACTGAGCTGGCCTTCTACCTGCCGCTGCACACCATCTGTGTGGAGAGACTCAAACACGTGATCCGCAAGGGGCGCATTTGGATGCAGAAGGTACCCTACTACTGCTGCCATCCCCTCAACATGTCTCTTTCTCTCTCTCACACACACACACACACACACACACAATATATTGCACCTATTGCATTTGTTGACCCACACAGGAAGAGACAAAGCATCATTGTGAATGTCCTATGAGGACACACACTCATACACACAGACACACACACATCCTGATCAATGTTGTTATAGTTAACTAAAATTAAACTAAAAACCAAAACTAGGTGTGAAAAAATAACATTTTAGTTAACTGAAATAAAAGTAAAATCCAGACTTGACAAGAAAAAAACTAAAACTAATTGAAATGATATTGTGTATTAACAAAAACTAACAAAAATAAAATAAGAGTCTACAGAAAACATCTTAATTCTTGTCAAGTTTGTCAACACAAATATGAGGATGCACTGGTGCATGTTTATTGAGATGAGATGTCTACATGACTGTGCCTTCACTATGCCCTCCACAACACTGACACTAATAAAAACAAAGCTACAGATAAAGATTTTTAAACAGTAAAAAATAAAATGAAACCAGCAAACTCATTCTGGTAACTAACCGAAACTAAACTGAATTGAAAACAAAAATTAGAAACTAAATAAAAGTAAAAACTAATGATAAATAAAAAACTACACTCTGATCCTAACAAGATTTGGTTATCTGTACGTGACACAACAAGAGAGTAATATCTTGTCGGCGGAGTGGAGTGAGTTTGTTAATTAGAGTAGAGCAGGAATCCAACAGCAGCGTCAAGTGAAGATGTAAAACTTCATCCTGCAAAATACTGGGATAATAATATTGCTTTTTCATTTGCTTTTTTTTGGTTTGAGATCAAGGTTGTTCAGCCTTAATTGCTGAAATGTGTTGTGACACCAGTCACTTGTGTTGCAGCAGCATCATCCGTCGTTGAGCAGATCAAAACAGAGGTAAAATATAAAACCAGGCCATGGCTGTGAGAGTTAAGTCTTAAATAACGACATTTCATGAAGTTAAAAATCTCAGCATTTGGCCAAGCAGATATCGTGTTATTGTTACCAGTCAACATCTCGATCAACCCCCCTGCAGATATGTTGTGGTGATTTTTTTTTTTTTCATGCTATGGGTCAGTAAAACTCTCACTTCATGCCCTTTATAAGTGGCTTTCAAGGAGCTCACTTGGCAGTTTGTCTCAGCAGGGTTTGCCAGAACCAACACAAAATGTGTTCAGTGATCCGCGAGTGGGAAATTTCCTTTTTGCCCTCTGTCTAGGGAACAGGGTCGCTCAGCTAGTGCGAACCCTTCTCAAGTCGACTGGCTTTAGCATTCATGCAGTGCTAGTGTTGACTGTCTCCTGTTTTCCTCAACTTCAGGGCTACAACATCATCTCAGTGCTGAGCTCAGAGATCATCCCCATCATGGAGCTACTGTCCTCCATGAAGACACACAGCGTGCCAGAGGAAATAGACGTGAGCAGCACACACATTTTGTGTACATGATTGACATTTTCAACAAAGCGTCTGTCTCAATTACTGAAAATTTTCGTTATTTGAATAACACACTTGTTCAAATGGCCTTTATTTCCAAGGGGTTTAGAATATTAAGGCTCCTCTGTATGTTACCTGCCAGAACGATTCACCAGTGTTTTGTTTGTTCCCTCTAATATGCAAATATGAGAAGAACGACACACACACAAGGTCCCCTAAAATCTATCCTGCTGTTTCTCTGCATTGTTACAAGATGATGTTTTGCATCTTGTTTTCATTGCGGCTTCTACAAATGCACCCATCAGCATTTTTTTCTCTTGTTGATGAAACCAATTTTTAAAATGACTCTGTTTTTTCGCTCCTGCTGAGTAGATAAAAGACACCGTGCTAAATGATGATGACATCGGGGACAGCTGCCATGAGGATTTCCTCCACAAGTAAGCACTTTGGTACAGGCAGATGGAGACAGATGATGTACAATGCCCATTTAACACCCATCAACCTTCCAATGATGAGTAATCGCTCTCCACTTAGCCGAGGTTTCCTCAAGAGAGGAAGAAAAGCTAAAACTCAGTTAGCATGAGCGTCTGGGAGGTCCAATCGGGTGATGAGCCGACGGCTCACAGATAAATAGGATTATCTCGGTGTCCTATGGAGATGACAAATGATCTGTAAACTGGAACATATTTAATTGAATATGAAGCATACTGATGGCTGATACCAGTTTTTGAGTAGGGCGCGAATTACTAATTATGTGTGCATTATGATGGTATATTGCAGACATAACGCAGGATGAAATCACAACTTTTCACCCTTGCTAGTTGGGCAAGAAGGGTAGAGGTCAGCTGGGCCAAAAGAGGCTTTCTAAGCAAAAATGTACTTAACTTAAAACTTTTTTTTACCTAATTAATCATCTGTTAATTCCTTCCTTCCTAAGTTCCATCCACTCAGGAGAATTAATCCTTTCTGTGATCCACTGAGTACTACATTTTTATGACAAAGTCCGTGGCCCAGTGAAGTGGATTAGTTTTCTCAGGATATGGCCAAATGCTGGAATATGAGCCAAATTGCATAAGGTCGGAGGTAAATTTAATTTCCTGTTGGCACACAAATAATTTTAGAGGTGAACGCAAGTAAAATGCTCTCTTATTGAGGCAGGGATTTCTGGGCCAGCGTAACATTTCACTGGCCCAGAGCCCGTCATCTCTCTTAATTGTTCTCCTTCTGTAAAGCCTCATAAATGTTTGTAGGACACAGTGCGACTCTCTCAATCATTATGCCTAAAAGCCAGCATTAATTATTACAGTAATTGTAGCTGAGCTAATTGGCTCTGTTTTGCATGCCTTTGTGTTTCAGGGCCATCAGCTCTCATCTCCAGACCTGCGGCTGTTCAATGGTGGTTGGAAGCAACCCAGACAAAGTGAATAAGGTATCAACTGGCTACATACACGCACACACTTGTAGTGTATTGACACAATTGAAAATGTTTTGAAGTGTGTTACATGCTGTGATTTTAATGAGCCACACACCATCTTATGCACAAATTTCCCTATTTCCAACTCTGCTTTGACTCAAGAGTATTGAGTGTCAGTCTGGGCATGGTAGGAAAACTGTTCACTTACAGTTTATTGTGTGACTGAGGCAGCAATGCCAGAAGTGATGAAATACACAATGACAATGTTGCAAAAGAAAGCCATTGCACCTAAAGTTTGCTGCTTTTGTTTGCATAATGTCGCTTTGTAAAAAGAAACAAGGAGATGTTAACTGGCAAAGATCTAGACATCCCATGCCATAAATTGGGTGTTTTAGAGGCCAAGGAGTCAATTACAATTGCAAACACTGTATTATCAAAAGCGTACACACTCGTTCACACTGTTTTTGCCTTGAGGTCTGAATTGATCGTCCATTAAAGTGTGACTTCACCCTCAGTTTCAGTCCCTCGCTTCCTACCACAGTAATCTGAAAAATAAACTGCACAACACTCGGCAACGAGAGCAGCAGTCAAATCAATCTGATTACACTGAGTTAAATTAAACTACAGCACTACCGTCTAATGATGTTCACCCATTTTGATTTTTTTTACCCTGGAAAAAAGAGAATAGTTGATAATACTACCCACAACATTGGGATATGCATTTAAGTGGAGGTCCCACCTCGTATTATGGCCTTCTGTCTCAAAAAACACCTACATCTCATGTTAACCATAACTTTTTAGTTTCATTTTTAAAGTAGCATTAGCAAAATGATGGCAAAAACAAAGAGGCCACTCATTTGTGATTATGTTTTAAAAATGGAAAACTGACTGTGCTGCATAGGCGTGAACACCCCTTATAATTGGGTTTGTAATTGTGTTGGCCTAAGACTAATTGCATTCTAAAGCTAATTTGCCTTCACCTGAAATCAATTGAATTGAATCTAATTAGGTGAGTTAAAAGCAGGATTTGCTGAAGGTTTGTGCAGTGCAGAGAGTTGGACTGTTTCTCTCTGTGTTCGCTGCAGATTGTGCGGACGCTCTGCCTCTTCCTCACCACAGCAGAGAGGAGGTGCTCGCGCCTCTGCAAGGCTGACTCTTCCTTCAAATACGACACGGGCCTGTTTGTTCAGGGCCTGCTCAAGGTAGCAGTGAACTCCTCTCATTACACATCTCTGTATGAATAAGGAGCCCCGGTGGCCGCCTGTTGTTTTCTTCCTTTTCTTTTGTTTGATGTTGTCCACTTTGTTGTTCTGACCTTGTTCCTTTCTGACCTCAGATGAGTTTACCTAAATATTTTTCACCCACACATACATTACATACTGTAGTTTCATATTTATTTAATATCCTCTGAACAGTAGCCTCTGGATGACATAGTTATACATTATTTCAGTGTGAGACTCAAGATGTTGAGCATATGTAAATGTGGCTGGCTCTTTTTGTTTTTCTCGTGTGTTCATACATCTCTGCTTTTTTAAATTTTGTTTTCTAGTTTTGTTTTGTTTTGTTTTTTTACATTACAATCAATGAGGAACAGCTGTGCCTGGTGTCGTCTTAGGCACAAATGAGTGCTTTCTAAAGTTTAGGAAAGTTTTTAGAGGAGCAGCCATCTAATTACAGGGAAGAGGTGAACACTACACACTCAGCTGACAATTTGAGGCAACAAACAACCAGAGTGAAAATGCAGAGAGGAGGGTGCAAATGTTAGAAGCGGTTGTTACTCTTCTCGAACAGAGTCAGTAGAGAGCACAATGGCTGCAGTAAGTGTTTGGCAGCTCTGTTAGTTGAGAGTGGCAGATGCTGCAGCTAGTCACAGTGAAAACAAAACACTTTGCACAACCCATTTTTTTTTAATTGGCACAGAATGCAGCTGCTCTAGCTCTAGAAACAAGGCAGAGTAGTGTGAATTTAACTTTAGTGTGTGAAAACCAGTCATAGAGGGTTGTAAGACACACACAGGTTCTCAATCTGGACCCTAACTCTTATGTTTTTTTTCTCATGCCAGGACTCCATGGGCAGCTTCGTCCTGCCCTTCCGCCAGGTACTCTACTCTCCATATCCAACCACGCACATCGACGTCGACATCAACACGGTCAAGCAGATGCCGCCGTGCCATGAGCACACGTACAACCAGCGCCGCTACATGCGCTCGGAGCTGAGTGCACTCTGGCGGGCCGACAGCGAGGAGGACATTGCCCCCGATACGATCATCCATACTGATGAAACCTTCACACCAGACCTGTAAGGCATTTTCATTTCCGTTGTTAAAGGATCATGCCAGTGATTCTGCATGTTTAGCATAATATCTACAAAATGCAAATACTTCACATCTTTTCCCAAGGGAAGCGTATTTTAGAACTCTGATAGGATTTTTCCTCCCTTTTATCCAGCCATTGGTTTCCATTCATTTCACTATGATATGAAAATGAACTCTCAGGAACTTCAAACTTTCTTCACACAAGTAATAAAGTTGTCCACATAAATTTTTCTAAAAGTATCAGCACTAATGTGTTTTGATGAGTTGAAATTGGGCGGAGTGAAACAGTCTTCCTGCTGGAAAATTTCCTTTAAACAGCCCATTATCAGTTCTGTGGTTTATGAATGTTGACAACTTTGCTAGCCGCACTAGCAGAACATAAGGTGTGTGTTTCAACCAAAAGTCATTGTGATTGTATGTTGTGAAATCTCAAGTACACCCGTGTTATTTGCAAATGGTTTGTTGCAATGTAAAATACAGGCAAATTGTAGGAAGCGGGCCAAACATTCAAAATCACTGTTATGGTCCTTTTTAAAGAAGTTGTCAGTCTGCTTCCTTCAGTATAGACCAACTGTATTCTTTCTCTACTTATATTTCATCTTTTTTTAATTTACCTCTAAAATGTACAAAAACTCACCTCATAACCACGGCACTGTTTTTCTCTCAGGAATATATTTCAAGATGTCACGCACAAAGACACTTTGGTGAAGTCATTCATAGATGAGGTAAGAATGGAGCAATATTCCTGAATTCTCAATGTTATTTGTACTGTGACTCAAATAATAAATCACCCCCAGTGTTGCAACGCAGCGCTTCAAATGCCAGGCGATTATTCCAGTCATTCTTGAGATAAACCAACTAAGAAGTCTTAGGGGTCTGAGTCATATAGTTATTTGGCTGAAGGTGACATGATGGCAGCTGCAGAAATGGGAATTGTTAAAGTCACCTCTCCAACAAGTAATCTGTTTCTCCTGTGGAAGAATGTCCCAGTGTAAGTTGTTTACATTTAACATTAGGATCAGGACTAGCAGAGAATATAGCGGAAAGGGGTAGGTTTCTGTTCAACAGCTGTAGTGACTTCTGAAATGGAATTTGTTCAAGAGGTTATTTCTGGAACTTATGTCTTATTTTGCTGTATGGAGGCATGTTGGAGGTTCTTATGGGTTTTAGTGATGTTTTAAACACTGGCACCCATTGTTAAAGTTATTTTATTTTATTTTTTCTATGTATGCATAGTAGCAATTGTGTAATTATTCTCGCTGTCTTAACTGAATGGTGCTATAATATCGAAAGACACATTGTGTTAGCTTTAGTTTGGAATTTTCTGGGGCATTAGCTTTAATGCGATTCAAATATCTCTAATAAATGACTTCAGTCCTGCTTAGATAGGTTCCCCTTGGCTGTCCATATGATGAAGGAGTTTGTTCTTTATCGCAGTTTGAAGTAATGAGCATGTGATGGTGAAGACTAGCAGTGCTTTGTCATTCTGTTTGAAATCCATCACTGTGGAACATGGGCTGGGCAAACATTTGAGTCGTTGCTGTGCCCCTCCTCCTCTTTCACTGATGTCGTCCCATATTTGTCTGGTGTGTTCTAGTTTAATGTCTGTATTATGTTTCTGCTACCAGTAAAATCTGTTGGGATATTGTTGCCATGAGGCGAATACCTTGTATCTCCAATACAGCGGGAGAAAAGAAAAACGTCTTTTCCATCGGATTTTGAAGGGGGCTCATAAATCTAAGGGGTGCAGAATTGGTCCCACAGAGGACCAACTAATCCGTCAACTGAAGCTGAAACATGAAAATCTCCAAACTTAAGAGTTACAAGGTTTTCCCAAGACAACAGTAATATGTTTCCACCTCAAGGTTAGGAGGAAGGAGGAGTGTGGATTATTTGAAGCTATTCCAGCTGAGTCGTAGCCTTGACTAGTAATTGACGTCCCGTGTCGCACCCAGGTGTTCATGCTGAAGCCAGGTCTGTCCCTGCGGAGCACCTATCTAGCCCAGTTCCTGCTGCTGCTCCACAGGAAGGCCCTCACGCTGCTCAAGTACATCGAGGACGAAACGTAAGCTTGCAATAATAAGACTTTAAAAGAAGAATCAACCCAAAGCAGGAAAAAGATTTTCTGTGTTGCCAAAACCTCATTCCACTCACAAGCACGGTACAATCACAGTCACAGCGTTCAATAGAACATCTCACAATACCAGTGTTGGGACAGTTCATTTTCATCCATACAGAATATAACATCCATCCAGAATATAATTTGAACAGGTGCTACCATGTGGTTCTGGTCCCCAAGACTTTTGAAGCTACAGTGTGTGAATTTTTTTTTTTTTTTTTTTTTTTTTTTAAGTTGAGTTAGGGCAGTGGATAGTCTAGCCCAGATGGTCAAGTTCCTGCCCCAGCACCTGTCACTCATCTTGATAAGCTGCCTACCCTGAAATGGCATCTGGCCTGATGCTGAGGAAACCATCATCCATAAAGCCACCACAAGCACTGAAGAAACAGATGGTGACTGCAGCCAGTATGCATTAAAAAAAAAACAAAATGCTGATGTTGATTTTGTTAGTGAAGCTTTGCTGTTTCTTTCCTTTCTTGCTGCTTTCTGTCATTGTTAATGAGTTCACCGTGCTGTGGCCCACTCACAGCAAGTGGCTTAGGCACCGAAACATCATTGAAAAGGCAATTTCAGATAGGGAATTCTGGCGTGTATGTTCAGGGTCACAGTCAGACACAGGCTCATAATGTATAACATATAATTTATTTATTGATGTTTTCTTGTGAAAAGTTGCATTTTGTAGCTTTAAAGAGTTAATATCCTTTCATGCTTAGGAAAATGTCAAAATGTTGGAGAAGCCTAATTGGCTCAATTGATTATTTTTGCTGGCAGAGATTGCAGATATCGATCTCAGTGACTTAAAGAGGTACAAATTTGTACGGAGTTAAACGATGGCTCATTTAGCAAGGGTTTCAGTGAATAAGAGTGCTGAATATTTTCGTGTTCCACAAGCAGCTGGGTTAGCAGGGAAGTACATCATCATCTATGACAGAAGCCCGTACTCCTCATCTGTGCATTTGATTTAGATGCAAGGCAATACAGACAAGTAACTGTGATTCAGCTGACTGCAGATGTAAGGCAAAAACAAAAACAGAGAAGATGTTGGTCGGGTTGTAGTACAGAAACAGTGGTAGCTTTTTTTGCCAAGAAATGCACCTTACCGAGGAAAGTGGTGCAAAGAACACAGTGGTCTCCTGAGCAGTGTTTAAAAGTCACATGAGCAAAGGGGCAATCCGTCACCCTGGTCTCCACAAGCGAACTAGTACATGCATTGTTCTTGTTTTGCAAAGGGAAATGTTAATAGTTGGTGATATGGTGGCTTAGTTTCCATGATTGCAACCGCATTCACTGACAAATTCTCCCTTGCTGGTTGATGGTGTACACATCAGTGAAATCAGCTGTTGTAGTGTAGTGTAGTTGGAATGAAAGCCTGCAGTTTTTGCAGGCTGCCAATACATGAAAAGGCATTCTGAGTGAATACATTCAGCCAGTGATGAGGGATTTCTGGCATGACGGGAATGGGCAGCTTTCAGAATAACTTTACAGAATCACAGGTACACAAAGAATTATACCTGGTTAATTTGCGCTGACATATTTGAAAGCAGCTATGTAATGCAAAATCAACACAATAAGTGAAGAAAAAAACGTGCTAAGACAAACTTTTAAAAGACCTACTGTATTACAGTGGACTCAACAAGAACACAAGTTTTACACTGACCTATATATTCAGGATTTATTCTGCTTGTGTTGTCACAGATCTGCAAAGTGTAACAAGGTTGACATGTAGCAAAATATGGATAGATAGCCTGAATTGCTGAATTGTGTCAGTCCAAGGTGGGTGGGGTGGTGAGGAGAGTGTCTGATGTTAGGACAGTGTCTTGTTATAGTGTGTTGTATTGGCACTGATGGACCAGAACAGTTTTCCAGAGAGTCAGATGCCAAACTGGCTGAATAATGGGCATCAGTTCAGGATAATGATATCCCCATCCACATGGCATGACTGTTCACTAAAAGGCTTGCTGAGTAACAAAAAGATGGAAACCCCACGGCATGACCTTGGCAGTCACCACAGCTCAACTTCTAAGAGAATTGTTTTCATGATACCCGTTTGATCCCCAGCAGGAAATTCTCTATTCTCTTGACCTCTCCACAGAGATCAGAGGTCAGAGTCTGCTACATAGCAGCACCCCTTGAGCTAGTAATGATCAGGGTCTTGCTCAAGGGCACTTGAGCAGGGTGGATGCTTGCTGACATGGCATTTAACCTGGGACTTCTCCCTGCCTCACAGCACCACCTGCCATGCTGCACAAAAATGCTTAGAAGTGTGGATTCCTCTCATGCAGTTGCAGAAACGTAGGCTCAGGCTACAATGAAGCGGATTTGCTGGCTTTTAAAGTCCCAACATGTTATTAAAACTTTGCATTTCGTGTTTCTGTCGTTGTGACAGGTACAATTTTTTTATTATGTAGGAACAAACTGTGTGTGAGGGCCACATCACAGACATAAACCAAACCAGCAGGTTTGACCTTCAGCATCCATCAAATCACAAACTTCCTCACTGGGGATTTTTATCAGCTCCCTGTTCAAGATGTAGACATATTTCTAGGTCTGGTCACGCTCTTGTCCCATCTGGGCTACTGTAGCTCCCTCTTGGCTGGACTCCAGAAGTCTCAAGCTCCTAAAATTCATCCAGAAACGCTGCTACCCACCTTGTTGTCAGCCTCCCCACATTCTTCCATATCCCGCCCCCTGTGCTGACCTGGTCATCAGCCCATCTGGCCTTTCCTCTTCTGGGCTCCCCAGAAGTTGAATGACCTTCCCACGCCATCTAGGAGAGCAGTCACTCCCCATTTTCTGACAGTAATTGAAAACTTTAGCAAACACGTCACGTTCACCTCAGCTCTACATGGAACTGATCTTTCCTGTCTCTACACAATTCTTCTTCATTCTTTATGCCGTAATACAAACATTTAGAGACTCAAGAATATGTGTTTTGTTTGTTTGCTAAGACCCTTGCCATTGATCAGCTTACTTTTGCTTGCTTATAACACTGAACTTGGAATTGCACTCTTTGTCTACTTTTAAATCTAGATAAAAGCAAAATACCTAACAAGAATGTTAGGATTCATTATTCATAATTTGTTTATATACTTGCTGTATCACAACCTTTACAGTCAAAAATGTTCTGTTTTAAGAATATTTAGAGATTTTGATTAATTGTATTAAAATTGAATTTATTCCAACATTACATAATAAATATAAGAAGTGCAATGGGGCATTACCCTAATATGCAAAGATATAATACACTTTTACATATGAAATATAATGCACCCATTGCAAGCAATAATATCTAAGTAAACAACTTTTACTTTCACTCTTTATCCTAATGCATGAAATATAGAAGCAAAGGAGCTGATTTGAATTCCAGCTCGTTCTTCATACATAGTAAATGACTGAACACATCTCCTCCAAGGACCTACGGCACAAGCATTAACATTTGTGTGGGAGCATAAAAATGGTCGTGTTTATGGTGCTGCTAACATCCTGGGGTCTAAGAGCAACCTATTCTACAGGTGCCTCCACAACAGTGTTTATGCTGAGTAGCCGTCCACCAGCAGCATACATAATTCACTGTGGCATGGCATTACTTGAGCATAGCTGAGAACCAACTAGCTGTTCATGCAAATCCTGAGTCAGAGTGCTCTAGGTTCTTAACAGTTACAACATGTTCCCATCACAGGCAGAAGGGGAAGAAGCCATTTCGATCCTTGCGAAATTTGAAGACGGACCTGGACCTGACAGTGGAAGGAGACCTCAACATTGTCATGGCCCTGGCTGAAAAGCTGAGGGCAGGACTGCACTCTTTCGTGTTTGGGAAGCCGTTTTACACAAGCGTACAGGAGCGCGATGTGCTCATGAGCTTTTGACTGCACTTCACCTGCACTTTTTGCACCAAGAGTTTTTTGTGTAGATGCGGAATCTGTGCTTTATTGTCATTTATTTTATTGTTACTGTGAAAACAATGGGCGTTTTTTCTGTTTTTCCTTGCACCACACAAGAACAAGATTTATTTGAACCACACTGACTCGTGGCTTCAAGTTGTGCATGCACATGTGTAACATCTTGTACAAGGCTGTGTCAGTCTGATTATTTGTGATCTGCTTTGCCAAGAAGATCATTTTGTTTTCCTTTAATGTCTTGATTAAGATGAGGCACTACTTCAGAGACTGGTTGTGCTGCAGTAATAGACCTATCACATGTAATGTTTTTGTACTTTGCCTTGATTAATTGTAAACATAATGTGAACTTTTAAAGACTTAAATTAGTCTTTTGAGTGATGAAGTATTAATGTATTCCTTGCCTTCTGTTAATAGAGGGTCTGTATTAATTCATGATCTTGAAATTGGCTGAGGTGCTTTACAGAGCATTTGCAATTTATATTGTATTTATTAAAACATGAGTCATTAGTGTGTTCAGTGCCTGTGTTTTACTACAACCTCAGATGACCTTTGAACATTTGCCCCTTGGTGTACCATTTTTTAAAAATTCAGTTAATACCTGTTTGTGCTGCATGTGTGGTGCAGATAAAACCGCATCAGCGAAAGGTTCTGACTTGTGAGGCATGATCATGGCTTAGTTAAAAAGAGCAATTGATATCACTTATGACTCTGCCTCATGACAAAGTGGATCTGTGTTTGTACTAGACAATGACTGCCATCACTGAATGCATTGTCTGTTGTGTATGTGAAATGGATTTACATGATTTCTTGCCACAGCGACTAGCCTTACACAAGGGCAAAAACCTAAATGTACTGCTGTCTTAAACTCAAATGGTTTTGTTTGTGTACTTTGAGTGTGCCTTCCAAAAAAGGCAAATCATTTTCACCTTCTAATGCGTGGAGCTGGTAATGATTTGTGCTGTACTATGTTTACCATAAGTGAAACATTTCAAAAACTGTACATCAACATGCCAGAGGACAAAGAATAATAAAATCTGTAATAACAAACTTTATGTATCATTATTCACAGCATTTTTGCACCAAAACTCGGTGTTACACTGTGCTTCATAAACAATAAAAATGTCATACATTAATCAAAACTGTTCGCATAAGAGTGAAAACAAAGATGAAATCCAAAACAAATGATATACATTTCTGTGTGAGTGGTGATTTAAAGAGGTTTTTTCTATGTTTATTATCCATGTTGCCAAGTTTATTATCATGAACTAAAAGGTGATGAAAAGGTACTAAATGTTATTGTAAACCCAAAAATAAAACTTTTAGGGGAAAAATAATATAAAATGATCTTGTACCCCTGTAAAACTTATAAGAAATATAAGTGAGATGTTACTTTTAGATTTTATTTTATAGTTTATGTGCTAAGTCAACAATTTTTGACAGAAATTTTTGATGTGATACCACCTTTCATTTAGTTCAGGATGTAGTGAAAAGTTGTAATTGGAAAAAAAAGATCATTTGCGATTTGACACTTTTTGCAAATGTACAAAAATACCTGTCAAAATTGTATGCTTGATCAGCTTAATGGAATTGAGTGGGCCAAATAAACATCAGATATATTTTTATTCTGCAGAGAGTTTTAAGGACAATTGAGGAGTATTGAGGACTTTATATCTTAAAGATGGATGAAGTTGCTGGTAACTGCTACCAAGAGTTGCCAGTGCCACATTGGAAACATGTCTGGAGAATGTTGTGACCAAGAGTAAGCATATATAATGAAAAAGGTATTGGGCCTAGAATAGAACCTAGGGGCACACCACATGTCAGATATGCTGCAAGCAATGATAAATTAGCCAAGTACATCTCAACCAAAGCATTTGAAAAGTGACAGCACCCACTGTGAAGTAAAAGATTAGAGTAAAATCACTTTCAGCAGTGGGGAGGAGATCATTAGTAACTCTAATTAAGGCAGTTTATGTAGTCTGGAGTGCACCAAAACCTAACTGAAATTTCTGAAAGATGTGGTTATTTATAAATGACAGCATCCGAGAGGAAACTACTTCTTTTAAAACCTTTGGATAAAAGAGACAGTTCGAAGATCTGTCTATAATTGCCTCAAGCAAGAAGATCCCAATTACGTGTCCTCAGGAGGGCCTTGAACTACTGCATGTTTAAAACAGGCGGGAAATGAACCAGAAGCCAAGGAGCTGTTAATTACTAAAAGAATATCTAGAGCAACTGTTCCAAAGACCTCCTTTAGGAATTTAGTTGGAATAACATTCAGAGGACAGGAAAAAGGAATTCATCTGAGATACAGTTTCCTTTACAGCTGCAACAGAGATAGTTTCAAACAGCCTGGTCTTGAGGGGAAGATCTTGATGGCTAGGGAAAGTCTGAAGCTTGATGTTGGTGCACCTTTTTAGCAAATGACTCACAAACTCCTTGTGCCTCTCCGGGGAAGCTTTGTTGTTGTGACTGGAGGAGGGATGACAACAGGCCATTACATTAAACAGGGCCCTGGAGCTATGGCATTTCTTTTAGACAAGAGAGAAAGAGAGTTTTGCAGTTTTACTTTGTCATTTGATCGTTTTGAGATATGTTATGTGCTTGCCTTCTTTTATGTTCCACTGCGTTCTTTCCTTACAGCCTGAGCAATATTCTCATCAAGGCATGGAATAGATCTGCAATTACTTATAGAATCATTAGCACCTGTGGACCAGCTCCTCAGCATGAAATTGAGACATCCCAGTGGTGCTACTGCCAGCTGCAGCTGTGAGAGCATTACTGTTTTGAATAGCAGAGGCAAAGATGTTTGTGTATGTGGGTGTGCTAGACTCAGAGGTGGATAGGGAAAATGAAGCCTCAACGATAACTGCCTTGTGGTTGGACACACTTTGCTTGTAAATTATTTGTGGTGTAACCATAATAGAACCGAGTCAAGGGGAATATTCCTTAGAATTTGTGTCCCAATTAATAGACTGAATAACTTGACTCAAAATATCTATAGTTGTAGTAAGAAATGTGCAACAAACATGGATAATGAAATCTCTAAGTATACACTAAATAAACTAAAGTGTGTCTGTACACCAAGGCACAGTGTAAAGGGGGTCCTCAGGAGACACACAACCATAACAAAAAAGCCAGAGGAAATGAAAATGCATTTGTACACATTCTTTTGAATATACTGCTACCATTCCCAAGTAACCTGGATTGATGGAAATGAGAGAAACTTGTGTTCTTGTGTGATAAGATTTCACAGGAGGCTTAAAATCATGTTTGCTTGAATGCAGTATTTAAGGCAGCTGTATGAGGAACTGGCTGAATCTTGTTTTTGCAGGGTATTATTTTTGTAATCAGCCACCAGACAAACATTGCACTCTCTGTTTCAGTGCGACGGCAGGAAACGATTGCGTCAGTCCGTTTCATTAGCTGCTTTGGGAAGAGCAATTGCAGAGGACACTGAATGATGTTTCCAAGCAGCTCCTCCTGGGTCCAGCACCTATCCTGTCTGAACACACTCATGTATCTCTGTAATTGGGCCAACAGTTCATTTTCCACAGCAGCAGACCTTTTTCACAGCAGCCGCTTCGACATGAACAGAAGGTTGAACACAGGGATGGCTAACATTAATGAAGGCTCTGTTCCATGTAGGTCTAACAGAGCTGGGCCCCTGCCACTATGATGACTTTGGTATACCTAAATGGAACAGAGCCTTAATTGATGTCATTAGTAACACTCATGTTTACCTGCTCTTTCAACATGTTTGCTGTGTATATTATGATTTCAAATGTGGCAAAAAATCATTGTTAATTTAGGCTCAGAGAAATAGAAAGTAAAACTGATCATTCCCCAGGATTTCTTCTCATGTGAATGAACCCCAATAGAACATTTTAATATGAAATAACTGAAATAAAACTGAAATAAAAAGAAAAACTAGACTTCAGAAAAAAAAATTAAACTAAATGAAACAATATACAAAACTAACTGCAATAAAATAAAAATATACAGAAAATATCTTGTTTGTTCAGTTTGGTCAAATTTGTCAGCACATTTGTCTTCATGAC
>OMLB01027787.1:6499-18667 GCA_900302555.1 Myripristis jacobus | reverse complement strand
CCAGGCATACTTAACTCGCTCCTTACCAGTTTTTTAAGATTATTATTTTTTTTTAAAGGTAGACTGAGATAGATAGACTCATACAGAAATGATCCCTCTCAGTCATCACTTATGACCCACTAGCAGTCTGTTTTGGTGTGTGTGTGTGTGTGTGTGTGTGTGTGTGTGTGTGTGTGTGTGTCTCTGCCTGGATATTCTTGTTTTGTTGAGCTCAGGACTCTTCTGGGCGTTGGCCTTTGGGCTGCCAGCCAATCACAGCGCAACACAGTGCCAGATCGATAGTACCACAACCAATAGGCTACAAAAGTCATGGACGTGGGAAAAAATACAGCAAGGCGAGATAGAGCAAGGCGAAACGTCAAGCGGAGAAAGCTTGTTCCTTTTTGTCCTATGACAGCGAGAGAATACACTTTGGGTGGTCATTTCATTCCGTCACCATCCTGGAAAACAAAAACTCACTGCCGACGGTTAGATTAGCCCAGGTTAAGGGGCAAACTTTGAATGTTGTGTTTACAAACCACAATGCCAAATCCTGCTCATTCTGCTTTTAAGGGACTACAGCACACGTGAGGATCATTTTTTTTATTCCTGTGTGTGTATTTGTTTTCATATTTGCCACGTTACGAAGGGAGTGTGAATGCTGCGGTTTCCATGTTTTTATGGATGAAATAAATTGTGTGGTAGATTAGAAACTCATCTACATCTCCACAAAGCCATACCTTCATTTTTTGTACCCCAATCACACACCAGACAGATCTTGTGCCAGATGAATCTCTTTGATCTGTTTCATCCTGCTCAAAAAGCCCGCATGAGGGAAATCTCATGTGCTCACACAATAGGCGTTAAGGTGGCAACCTCAGAAGCATGAGTCAGCACTGGGTTAGCATGCTGTGCATCCACATACCAGGAAGACCCTTTGTAATGTTGCAACTGTAGTGGCTAAACAGATGTATGAACTGCATATAGCGCTTAGGGTCCCGGGACAGACCTCGACTCGGGATGTCCATTCTTACCAGGCTTGATCTTCTTGACCACGGGCTTGTGGTCGCGGTCCCTCATCTGTCTGATGTCCAGCAGCGTGTGCGGGTTCCCGTTGTGGGGAGGCCAGTAGTACACGAACACCCGCGAGCCACTGCTGCCACAGTCGACCACGATCCCATAGTTCAGAGAGGGGTTGAGGACGTCAGTGGCCTCCATGGACTCTGCAATGGAGAGATATCTGCAGGACAAGAACATGAGGGGAAAATATGAGGGACCTTTTACAACTCAGAGAAATAAGCAGTGTACATACATTTGGATAAACTGTAAAATTATCAACCACAACTGAATTTTATTCATATATGACATCATTTGAATTGAGTAGCACCTGCTCTCACGCAATTAGTAATATTCATTTGTGCCATCAGCTGTTGGGTTTTTAAATACGTTACAGGCATTGTTGCCATTGCACAGATTGTATACTGTGTCTTTTAAATGTATATTGTGTTTTGTTTTGGGGTTTTTTTTAACTCACTGTCATGATGCAGTCCACGAGAGTTAGAGTTATGGTTTACGTGTAGGCTATGTATGTCTGTTCCTGTACGTTGTGTAGACTACTGTTGTAAACAAATTGGCCCTCGGGGACAATAAAGATTTTCCAATCCAATCCAATATCTCAAAATTTGAACAAAATAACTTTTTACGTTTTCATGGACCCTAATGTTCCACTAATAATCAGAATAACAGCCCGATCAGAATAAAAATGGCTCATTTAACCTCAAAAAAGGCTTGTTGAGCGGCTCCGTGGAAAGGCTGGAAACCACGAGTTGTTCAAACAAGTTGTGAGAAAAGACGAACGAAGCCTGAATCCAGCGAACCATCGAGCAAATCAAAAAGCTGCTGGAGAGTTCTGAAGACTTAAAGTCCAAACCAGCCAGCAAGGTTTCATTTTTACAGTCTGATGGACGACCTGATGGTAGAGGTGGATTATACTTCTATTTCAGGGCAGGTTAGACACTTTCCAGCAGGCGGAGTCACCTAGCAAAAAAGCTCTGAGGCAGGCAAAAAGCTTTGGGGCACAAACACACATCCCAGATCACTTATTTTAGCCTCCATGTAAAGAGTTACCAGCAGCTGGTGACAGACTGCATCTTTTATGTTTAAGAGACACTGAATAATTAACTTCTCGTAGCAGTTCCCTCTTGTATAAAGCATTTTTGTTTTCTATACATCAGTCATCGTGTTTCAATTGTATTTTTAAAACTGTATGCTTGCATATCATCTCAGCTTTGTCCTCTGTTTCTCTTTCTACTGCATACTGTCTTATAGAGGGATGTCACTTCATTAAAAACAATGAAATGTGGTCCAAAACACAAGTGACCTTGACTTATGCAAGCTGTCTGCTTACATATGACACAGATGAACAGTCTGAGGTCATACATGTGTTTTCCACGCGATGGGAAACAAAGGCAATGTTGGGGTAGAGAAAAGGATTGAAAAATGGCTGCCATGAAGGAACTTGTGCTTCAGATGATGCTCCATCGATGCAAAAAAGAGGTGGTTTACAGAAAAAGATGGTATAAATAAATTATGCCACCAGTGCCATTTGTTTACACAAGAATGTCTTCTTCTTCGCTGTTTACCCGCAGTTTTGATTTTGTTTCCTGACCTGAAATGTGTGATGTTGCAATAGACGTTTACAAATTTTCAGCTGCACATTTTGGTAGGCGAGAACGTGACGAACAGCCTGTGCATCGCCCTCTGTGTTTGTGTAAGCATTTAAGGTTACAAGTTTGATTACCGCTGGCAATGCCCACACCAAACATGTATGGCATTCATGAAAATGTCAGGTGATACAGACAAAAAGAGTCCATACGGTGCCCTGTGGCACTGAGAATATGACCTTTAGAGGCTCTTCAGCAGTGACTGGTGTGTCTGAGTACTCACTTGTTGACTCGGGCCCCCGAGCGGTGCTGGGGGCCCCACAGCTGGTTCTGGTAGATGCCCAGCAGCAGGAGGGAGGAGCAGGTGAGCAGCAGCAGCAGGAGCAGCCTCTGCCTGGGAGCGCAGCCCAAAGACAGCAGGGACACGCTGCAGTACCAGGAGGCCGGCAGGCAGGACAGACTGATCCTGAGGAAGAGGAGGAGGAGGAGGAGCGGGACCAGAGGTCAACAGGAGATTTTTTTTTTAATTCACCATGCACCATGCAAATTTTGTGATATTCATAACTTAATGGAGCTTCGCAGGTCAGGAGTTCTCGAGCATTTTGTACGTCGTACGACTGTTGTAACTGTCTACATTTATTTGGGCTTTTGCTTGCTAAAATGGTGAATTTCCTTGATGTATACAAGTGTAAGATAACTTTTTTCCTTGACCAAAATTTTAAAGACACTTCAGATTAATAGGTCTGATTAACATGTAATATTCTGGTTTAATACTATGTTTGGTGAGTAAATAGATACTGATTTTTTTTTATATCTGACAGTGCCAAAAATCCTTGAAATTCCATGACTTGTCACAAGGATTTTTAAGAAATTGCCTGACTTCCTCAAAATTCAATGACCTGCAGTTATCCTGAATAGAGTAGAACCTTCTCTGAATGAGACAGTTTCTTGCAAAAGTGAAGATAAATGAAATCAAATTGTTCCCTTGGAGTCCCCTCAAGGACCGCTGGGGGAGCACACAGTCTGAGAATCACTACCGCATATCATCACATAACTGTAATGGAAAAAAAAAACAAAAACATGAGCTGCATTGTACTCCACAGCGCTCCTCAACAGTATTTCCTACTTCCTACTAGTTCGTTAGGGGAACTTCGGCCAAAATCCCATCATCGGGAGCGCCCTGCAGCATCATTAATACACACAAAGCTTCCTTCTCACAGTTTGACAACTGATCTCTTGATGTGTTACAGCTCAAAATTTTGTTAACATAAACATGATGCTGCCACTGTGGCAATACAACTAGTAATATTGAAATACACTGTTATACTTGTATTAGACAACTTTAAAGGAACTCCTATACATGGGAATAAAATTAATTACTTTCAGAATTACTTATATTATTTATTATTATATTATGTATGATTGATTTTTCTTGACCACATGTTAGATTTCTTTAAACTGAGGCAAAGTGCAGTGACTGAGGGTTAAATTTGCCAGTAAAGTGATGAAGAGTTGATCAGTTTGTCCCTCCACAGTTCACAGTTCCCTTTGAACAGAACAGTTTTGTCTCCTGCAGTTCAAAAGGAATCATGCGTAACCCCTCAAACTCTGATTTCCCTTAACTTTCCCCTTAAATAGCTTCAAAGTTAGAGAAAAATGTTTTTCCGATATTGTACAACAATGTCCCATCCATACTCTGCGTCTGCTGGTTGCAACGCTCCATTGATACTATATCACAGTTAAAGTGAGAGAAATATTCAGCATTACATCTGTAGAGAGAGAGCAATTACACACACATCACGCACAGTAGGTGCAAGGCTATCAAAAAACTGTGACAGTGAGGGAAAAAAGCAAAGCCTGCACCCGATGCTCCAAGCCACAAATTTTATTAGAAGAGACAACGTTTCGATCCAAGCTGGATCTTTGTCAGGTGAAAAATAACGCTAACCAGCTTTCTTTTTTCACCAGACAAAGATCCAGTTTGGGTCGAAACGATGTCTCCCTCTAATAAAAGTTGTGGCTTGGAGCAGAGAGTGCAGGCTTCAGTCTTTCCTTCACTGCAGCATTTACATCAGACAGAAAACATCTAGATTTCTTGTGCATCATGTTATACACATTTCCCTGTAATTCAGCAGGACATATTTGACATCATATTTTATATCTATAAACTTTGGTATCTCCACTAAATTTTAAAACAAAGTTCTGTGGGTTAGAACAAAGCAGAGCTGAATATCTGAACACCATGGGCCTTTGCAGCGAACTGCAGGGCGACTGGAATGTATCTATGAGGTTTCTGCAAAAACACGTCAACCAAACCTTACACCACATATTTTAACGCATAATGTACAAATGTATTCACACAAATGTAAATGCATTCACAAATCAACAGCACAGTTTCAGTTGTTTATTTAGCTAAAGGTTTCCCCACACTTGTTTGTCATTTTATCATCTCAGACCACAACAATCCACTGATCTACTCATCTATTAAGCCCATTTATCCCACAGTGATTAGCTTGTGCAGTGGCAAAATAATGACACACACCAAGGAGAAGACATCATCAGCGTAACAGACTGTTTAGGGGATACAACGCCTATGTCCTCGTTTTAACTGTTGTTAGTTTATTACCTTGCCATATGTCCAAGTAGGAGATATAAGACGGCACAGTCGTCACCTCATGGTGCCCATTTTCTATTTCTGATGCTTTCCAGAGCCGCTGATCTGCTCTGCCTGGACAGAAAGAGAGAGAGAGCAAAATATATTGTTTGAATTAGTAACATAACTTAACATAACACGATGCAAACAAAATATCCTATTATTTTTGACCAATTACATCGATACTGACACTGTGATGATACTGCAGGGATGCGATGGATGTGATGACAGAGCAGGTAGAGGCAAAAAAAAAAAAAAAAAAGATCCCTTTATTGTAATGCTGTAAGCACTTTACCAGTATTTATTTTCAATTTATGTTTTATATGTTTTTTTGTTTCTATGTGAGTGCACTTATGGCTGCCATCTCGATCACTCGGGGATAAATACAGTTCATTCAACTGAACTGAATTGGAAAAAACAACACTGATGCCATATCATGACCAGAGGAGATTTGACCTTAAATCACAATTTTGATATACTGATAAATCACCCAGGCAGATAATACCATAATATAGCCCTAACATAACATAAACATACACATGACATAACATAGCTCCATCTATGCATCCTATAGGGTTTATTTTGGCATTAAAGCTGGCAAGAGAGCTGATGTGTGCTGTTGAGATGAACAGGCAATGACTCATTTACTGAAAAATAATTATAATATTCATACAAACAAGTATTATGAGTTTATAACGACCTCGCTGTGGCTTGTGCAGATTTTTTTTTTTTTTCATCCAGCGGCATTCCAGTGCATTGTACCACTGAAAGATATTTTACACATCCTTAATTAATGTTTACTGGATGAATCCTCTATAGCTTCCATAAATGAAAATGCAGCTGCTTAGTAAAATAATCGTCTAAAATCTATAGGATTAGTACAGTCCTTCCCTCCATAGGCCCTATAGGTGCCGTTGGAAAAACTAATTTGCTAGCAACTGGCTTATCTATAGTTACATAAGCTCAGTGCTGTCGGTGGAGGTGTAATTTTTAGAAAAGCTGGGCTGTCAAACAAAACAGAACAGACACGTAAGACACTCATTATGCGTCTTAGGGTGTTTTTTAAGAGATATATATGCCGCTATTTGGTTTTCAACCGGCTTCCGGTGTGAGTAACAAATGTAGCTACAGTGTAACCATATGTTACAGCTAGTTGTCTCTGATAAAGTTACCTAAAGCCGCCTGTCCTCCGCCATGACACACACACTGAGACGCTAGTCGGTGAGATTCGCCTCTCTCCTGGCAGGCCGGTGATAAAAATGTCTCCCCTCTTTTGAGTTTGACGGAGATTATTTCAAAGAACAATACGAGGCGATGGGAAACGACAAGAAGTGTATTTAAACCGACAGGCTTGACGTGTTTCCGGTCGGCCCACGAGGAGCCACGTCACTGGAGATGGAGGTGAGCTCATGCTGCGTTCACGCGCTGTGGGAAATATCGCCACTCCAGCGGGACGTGAACATGAAAGAGTGTTTTTCACATGACATGTCAAGGTTTTTACTCCCCACTTGTAGCTGTCAAACGTGAGTTGTTGTCCAGGCGTTATGGGAAATCAAATGTGGTCTAAATTTAACAAAACGTGTAGATGATACATTTTTTTCCCACTGTGTTCCACTGTGGCGTTTAAGGATTTTGATTGGCATGATGGGCAGCTATGATTAAAGGTCAAATTTGCAAACTTTCAAAGTCCAAAACCGGCTGCACCACAGGTTTGATTACACTTGAATGGCTGATACATCTAATTACTGGCCACAACTGGCGCTTGAATAATCTAGTATACCATACTGTAATTGTTAATGTTGTTGTTGTTGATTGGTTAAGTGTCTTTAATCATTTTAATGTGTTCCCAAAGACGTTTGTGTTTCAGTTTACAAATCATGAAGGAAAGGTGGGATACAATTCAAAGTTATATTTGTAGACTAATAACTCAGGTTCTCATAAAAATCTCATACACTCAGATATGACAATACACACACATGCAAAATTATCAAGGAATATTAAGGCAGCAAAAGTGGAGAAGGAGATGCAGGAGATGTACAGATTGGTGACGAATTAAAAACAAAAACACTAAGTGTCTTAGCGAGGTGTTGAACAGCTTCAGCACTCCTCAGCACAGATTATTGAGGTCTCTGTAACTCTCCTGGAGGGATAAAGTGCCATTCTTCAAAAAGATTTTCCCTCATTTGGTATTTTGATGATGATGATGGTGGGACCACATCACTCCAAACTCTCCCATAGTTCATCAGGGTTTAGATGTGATGAGTGCGAAGGCCACAGCATCATAATTTACATCACTTTCCTCCTCATTAAACCACTCAGTGAGCCCTGTGGTGGCCCGGCATCTTACTAAGACACTTCATCTTGTTTTTTTACTGTAAGTTTGTCACCCTTCTATATACCAACAAGAGGACCTGAATTATTTAAATACCGTGTATAGCTGCTGTATAGGTTGGAGTGACACCTGAAAGCAGCATAAACCATCACATCATTGGGTCACTTTCTGGTGTTTAGCTGACCCCTGGACACTTCCTCACCTCATTCAGAGCAACCAGTATTGTCACATCATGGATTTATTATCATTATTATTAATAATAATATTATGATACTCATTTATTTTTTCGACTTTATCAAAAGAAGCGGTGGGGAGGGTAAACGAGTCCTTCTCAGTCTTTTGCTGAATATATTATCAAAATAGTGGAATGTGTTTCATTAGGCTTTCATAAACTGACATAAATCGCCAGAGAGAAATAATCTGCGGATTCATTTCACAACCTGTTTTATGTGACCTTGGCATGTCATTGTCCAGATAACTAATTTGATTTTATTTCCTTAAATTGCAGCAGCGGTGGAATAGCCGCGCAGGAAAAAACTGTGTTGCGACACATGATACAAATACCTTACCGCTCCCAACCCACGTGACTTACTGTTATGAAAATGTTATAAAAGTGTCGTTCTTGTCCTTCCTCTGCCGGACTCGCACGTCCCGCCCCTTTAGCCTCCCCGCCTGATTTCATGAATATTTTAAGAGCGAACCAGCCAATCGCGTTGATTTATCCAGGGGTCACGAATGATTGGCAGGTATTCTCACGAATCGCGTGAGAGTGAGTGGCGGACAACCCCACCGTGCTCCCTCCCGCTGCCGCACCGGGGTCTGAACTCTCTGTGCTGCTGCCGACCCGCGAATCCTCTGCCTGAGCCGAGCCGAGCCGAGCCGCTTGGCCCCCCGGCCGGACTGGAGTATCTGCTGCCGGTTGTGCAGCAGCACTGACGCCCCCACGGAGAGACGGGCCGCCACGGTCACTGATTTGACAGACTCGACGACCTGAAGTCTTTTTTGAATGGAAGCGGACGGTTTCGTGTCCCGGCGAATGTCCGTGGAAACAACGAGCGTCGACGGCGGGCTTACAGGTGCCGCAGCCGGGACAGACATCCGTTGGCTGGGCGACAGGTTTCTGGACGCCACCGGGGGGTTTGTCGGGGGCCTGTCGCCGTCGAGGATGGGAGCGGAGCAGGATTTTGCCCCGGTCTTACACCGGCCGACTCCAGAGACTTCTGCCCCGGTGGAGCCAGAAATAGACTATGAGGGATTGCCTCAAGGAGTAGCCACCAGCACACACATGCTGGCAGGAGCCGTGGCTGGCATCATGGAGCACTGTCTAATGTACCCCATCGACTGTGTCAAGGTATCAAAGCCGGAAAAAGTTTTATTTTTCAAAGTCACAGTTACTAAACGCCGCAGCTAGCTGTTGCATAAACCCCGAGTCAGGCCCAGCCGCCGAGCCTGAGCTCGATTTACTGAAGTTAACGAGCTAACTTGTAGCATAGCTTGCTAACTGAGGTCAGACACTTGCTTACAACGTAACAGGAAGCGTTAACTTATTTAAAGGTCAAAGTCAAGCGATTGTATGAGTTTGTCTGGTTACGCCAATTCAAGTCGAGCTGATAAGATAACTGACCAGTTTGCAATATGGTAGAAAACCGAGGAGCGCCGCCGGGGTTGACTCCTCTCTGTTAGCCTGCTAGCTAACCCAGGAGTTGCCCTCTGTAACGGTCTACATCCAAAAGGCATGCATCCATTATCGGACACGATCCTTTCGTTGTCCCGTTGACCGACTAACACTGACATACAGTCACGTCAAAATACACACATTATAAACGTGCTATCTTGGTGCTAAAGGTCTGCTCCCCACTTTGTGATAACGGGAAAAGACTGAAAATATACCAGACATGGCGGTTCATGTACAACCGAGTGTGTGTCCGATAATGGATGCAGCGTCTCAACCCGGCAAATCAGGCGTTGCATTTCATAATCCAGAAAAGTAAACACAAAACATTGAAACGTACCATAGAGACTTAGTGTACTTCTGGTTTCTGTTATTAGTTAGGGGTTTGTATGTGATAGTGACAAAATTGAGAGGTGTATTGGAAAGGCTGACTTCAAATCAAAGTCCGCAAAGTTGTGTCCGATAATAGACACACCCCCATATCTCTCCATTCACTCTCGGGTTATTTCATATTACACACCATTGCCATAAGAACTGATATAGCAGTGCATGGACCTGAACAGCTAACACAGACAGAGGTTGTGAGAGCAAATGACGTGAAAACATGTCCTGTGAACAGACACATGAAGTTGATTATTAACACAAATGAGGTCATAAGTTGATTTTGCTGCAGATATCACTCATAGCACATGGGGTGTTGCATAATTTCAGTCAACTCTGCTGATAGGTAGTTGGATTCGATTACTCACATTTTTTTGTGGTTATAGTCAGAACAAGACAGAAAAAACTCATTAATTTCATTATTAACCCATAAGCCAGTAGCCAACGTAGCCTTTTGAATTTCAGAAATAAAAGTCAAGCAGCTTTCTTTCAAAGTGACATATGGGAATGACAGCCTTATCAGCTGCACACAGAACTGACCGACATTTTGTCGATGGTAATTTTGTGGGTTTGTCACCGTGAACAAAGGTCAGGCTGCCTTTGTCTTAATCAAGATTTTGAGCAGGCCTGCTCTCTAACCTGACGGGATTACATTTTACCAAAACCCTGATTCTCCTGGGTTTATTTTTTACAAGTTCACTGGTAATAATTGTGCCTTGTGAACCTTAATGAACCAAGTACAAAAAACATGATCAAGTTAACTTTTCCAGTCTGGTTCAAATCATTGAAATGAAGGTGTTTGTGTGTGTGTGTGTGTGTGTAACCTACAGATTGAAGGAATTTGAGCTGGAAGTAGTAGGTAATAAGTGTTGCTGATGCAACATGTCTCTTTTTTTCTCTTTTTAACTTTTTTTTTCTTCTACCACTTCCCCATTGGCTTAGTAACAGAATACAAAATTAGAGATGGAAGAAGGAAGTGTTCCTGGTTGGATTGCTGGGGCACTAAACATTTTCAAGGAACTCTTTTTTTTTTTTTTCTTCTTCCAGTAATTGCAGTAATTTTTTATGGACAACTTCCTCAGTCTTGTTTTTTTTTTTCCCCCCTCTGTTTTCACATCCGGTTTCCTGCAGTCATCAAAGCAGGTTGGCCAACATCTGTACCTGGCCGGCTGTTCGCTGCTGTTTCATTCCATCCACTAATTTCAGATTTAGTTTTTCCTCGTTGCTTGCTGCGGTTCGTTATTATCTGGGGAAAGAAATGTTCCTGATTTTTTTTTTTTTTTTTCAGTAGTAGCGTAATTCACATTCGTACATGTCTTCTCCAGTCTTGTGCTGTTTGCTATTGGGAGCCATTTGGGGTTACATCCCTGGCTTAAGGGCATTTAATTAGTATTTAATTAAACATTTTTTACATGTCTGGGTTTTAGTAACAGCTGGCTGTTGGGTTCAAGTCAAACATCTGATTGCAAACTCATTCTGTCTGAAGCAAGGATATACAGAATAGTTTAGAGTTTTAGCCCACTTGGGTTCAATTTTAATTTCCGCATTTGAAATGATCGCTGGTCCGGTTAAGTTAGCAAAGTCACCCTGAATAAAAAGACGTGCGTGCGAAAGTTTGTCTAAAGTTTGTCAGGCAACAAGTTAAGTTGTGTTTGAAGGATTATTTCCTGGAATAGACTTACGTTTCCTTCTGCAGCCGTCAGCCGACTGACTCGAAGCACAGCATAACTCAGTGATGCACTGATGGGAAAGTAATAATAACCTTTATTTGTGTAGCCCTTTTTAAAACAGGGTTACAGAGTGATTCGCAACAAAGAGGAATGGAAATGACAAAATAAAATCTGAAATACAACAAAATAAACTGGCAAAACAAAAATTAGCTAATATATGTTGTGAACTGATTGGGAGCTTAAAAGCAATTACATGAATAAAACAGACTAAAAGTAGCCTAGAAAAACAGGAATTAAACAACTAAACTAACAGATAATAACAAAGACTGGCTAAAACTATGGAAATGCTGATCCGTAAAAATTAGTTTTCAGATGTCGCGTAAAACAAATCGGAGTAGATCTGATAAAACAGACCGCTCTCAAGTGATGGTGCTCCAGCTACACCGGCACGGTCACCTTTGGATTTAAGGTGCGAGCTCAGGGAACTGATAAGATGATTGGATGATCTCAGAGGCCGACTGCAAGAATAGAGACTCAAGGTCTGTAGTACGAGCAGAGGGCAGGCTGTGCAAGGCTTTGTAAGTGAACAGTAAAAGTTTAAAATCAATTCTAACTTTCACTGCGAGCCAGGGAAGATATTTTCAGTAACACTCAGCACAAGGAAATATGGACAAAAGAAAAAGTTTGGCTAAACCCAAATGAAGGCTTTGTGTTTACTGTGATGGATTATCAAGGGGATGCTGCTGACATTTTAAATTTTCGATCAATATTCACGGCATCGCAAGGGGTTGTTTGCCTCACAGTGTTGGGCCGAGCAG
>OMLB01027781.1:26768-51206 GCA_900302555.1 Myripristis jacobus | reverse complement strand
CCCCCCCCCCAGCACCTGTATGCCTGATGCAGCTTTAAGTCTGTACAGGACGTTGATGTGACGTCTACTTTGAGACACACAGAGAAATGTCTAAATTAACTGGGACATGTTTGGTGTACTTTGCGCTTACATTTTCAACGGGAAGTAAAGCAGATAAAGATTGTGTAGTTGACATCAGACGTGTGCTTCTGTAATTTTTTGTAATACTTTGTTTTCATGTGGAAATACACAGTACATGGCAAAGAATTACTGATGCTGTCGGCTTATACCATTGATTACACACAGGACAAGAGGAGTTCATTAATCAGGGGTGTCTGCTTACGCTTTTTGAAATTTGCTTATCATTACTGCTCCCTCTTGATACCATTCTTGATATCATTCTGCCTATGGGATGAACAGAACCAGTGGTTTGTTATGATGAAGCAGCGTTGCAAAGGTAATACCGGCATAACAAAAAACACCTGCATTCATGTAAAGTAGTTCCAAGGCAAAACGTCCCATGTGTATCCATACTGTTTGACACGTCAAGCTATGTTTTTTGCCAAGCCAGGTTCACCGCAATTCAATTTTAGTGACAGGTGAATATGATAAAAGATCAAACTGAAAGATAATTGAGTCAAAAATGAGCTTGTCTTTGACTACTGAGCAACGACATATATTTAATGCCCTATGAGTGTTTATTTTCTGTACGTATGATTGTTTTATTTTATCGATATGCAAAGGATTCTGTTTTTTGAAGGGGTGTTTTGTAAGATACCGTGTGGACGCTGCACTTTACACACTACTAATGGGGGTAAACACAGCCGAGCATCATCAGTAGATAGCGCCTGCTGCGTCAGGTCACAGATCTCAAAGAGCCCGACATAGCACTTTGTGTCAGCTGGGCTGGTATCACATGTTATCAGGATACAATCTGTCACTTTAACTGTCTGTTCACTTTAATGTTATAATGTCAAAATGTCATATCGGTGTCTAAATGTGGTGTTCAGGCGCCTTGGTGGGTCAAAATCCCGAGGCATGTGGGTCGTGCTGCTGGAACGAGAACGGATCGCCTGAAGTGTCTGTTCGCCTGTAGCAGGACAGAAGGCTGGTGCTTCGTAAAGGTGTTATTTTTCTCTCTGTGTTTGTTCATGGCTACTGTGGAACTTGAAAATTTTTGGAAATGTGTTTTATTGTTTAGCCTTTTTTTTGTTTTTGTTTTTGTTTATGATGCTGTAATTATACAACATTTGACCGGGGTTAACTTTAATATATGTCGTTGGTTTTGATCCCTGTGTGGCTGTCTTTCTTTCTCGGAGCGCACAGGCTGGACACACACCAGCACACGCACAGGAAATACAGACACATGTACACACTCACCATATAGCGTACAGAAGGCATTAGTATGAGTACGCATTACTTGTCATGGTTTATTAATATAGTGAATATAATAACAGCACTTTCAATATTGATGTTACACACAGTAAGACCACTTTTTCACAACTTCAAATGGGTCAAGATTCACACACGCTGAGATCACAGAGTTCACAGCTTGAGCAAACACACACATCAAGGGTTTAGTGTGAAAGGGGCATTCAGTGACATTTTGGCCAGAAATGAGTAATACATATTGAAAGGCTTGTGTTGAGTTCTTTTTGATGGTCAAAGGAAAACATTTACAACCACAAACAAAATTTAAAAAAAACAGGAAAAAGACTGAAGTGAAACCCCTAGACTGCATTTAGTGCAAAAGGGGCTTAACTGCACTTAATCGCTTTTTATGAAATATCAATTCTCTGAATATTAATCTCTGTGAAAGTATGAGTGATTATGAAATTCCTGATATGGTTTGAAATGACAAAGATGAAATTATTTAAAGTTGTGTTGTTGCACTGGAATAAAATAAGGAAAAGGTCATTTCCACCTGGTTTTGCCCTATACCCTAAACATATAAATTGAAAAACCTGAAACATGATTCACATAGTTCTTCACATCAATATGAAACAAACTGGCCTCCCTCACTAGCACTCATGTGACCTCCTGTCCTCTAGGATGTCAGTGAACAGCCAGTCATCCTCATGGGGGGGCGTTGGTACGGGACGGTGGTCGGGGTCCTGGGTCGGGATAGGGAATGACTGAGCTACACCTTCGAACGGCGTGCAACTTTGAACACTGTCGCAATTTAGCAGCATGGAGGCGTTCTCTTGCTGGAAACACTGGTACATGTTGAGGTCTAGGATGTCGTAATGGTAACTCACGGAGGGGGAAAGATGATTTGGGATTATGTCTGTAGTCTGGGATGTTTTGAAACTGGTGAACTGAATCTCTTCTTCGCTTTCTCTCTGATTGTTCAGGTCGTAATTCACAGTCAGTCCCTGATCTCCCTGACAGCCATATCCATGTTCATATCCGTACTCACCTCTCTCATAGTGAAAACCGTCCACCTCAGACTTAAAGTTGCCATTGCTGCATATTATCATCTTTTCCATAAGACCCTCTGATTCGTCGACAAATGTGATGTCATCAGCATACACCTCCCCTCTCTTTCCCTCAGCGTCGCCTTGGCATGCACAGATGCTTTGGAAATTGGCCTCCATGTCTATGCAGCCCCCGAAGTCCTCCTCATTACCATTAAAAAGATCCATTATATCTGTCCACTGACTCTCTGCAAAGTCCGCTATGTTCTTGGCCTGTGTGCAGGTTGAGACGTCTGTCACCATCTGAATCGAGAGGTCGCAAGAGTCAAGAGACAATGGCGAGAGCTGCGGAGAGAAGGAAGAGGTGTCCAGATGTTGACTGAGTTGAACAATATTCAAATCTGAGTCATATTTGATTTGTTCCTCATTTGTTCCTTTGACTTCTTCATCCCAACAGCAAAGCAGGTCCTCTGATAGTCTGTTGGTTGCCTTTAGTGAGTTTTCATTACCATAGTGATCTGCCTCGTGGTAATAGTCTGTGTTCTTGGGTGAGCTAAGGGATATGAATTCAAGCAGTTTGCGACTTCCACTCCTTTTTTGGTGGGTCTGACTGTGTCGCTGTTTGCTCTTTCTGGTGGTGCAGGTTTTGCTCTGTGATTTGGGCTGAAATTTCCAAAGATGTCCCAAGTCTGGCTGCTTCTTTTTAGTGGCCTCAGTTTCATTTGAGCCAAGAGAGAGGTCATTCCCGGACTTTGAAATGCCATCTCTGTCTATCTCAGCGTTGCCTGTATCCGGGTCAAGTAGGAAGACATCTTGGGAGGGGTTAGCAGACTGATCAGACGTCACAGAGCTCTGTGATGGTAGTTTATTCTCCTCCTCTGTGGAAAAAAGAGCAGATGCCAGCCTGTGGTTTGCTGCCTCGATGTCTGCAAACTTCCTGTTGAGAAAGACAGGTGAGAGAGCTGTCAGGATGATGAAATGTTGGCACTGCAGTATTCTCTAAAATGTCAGAACAGATTGTCTGCGTTTTAGAGGGTAGATCTCAGCTGCTTCTCTGAAACGGCAACACACCTCTGGATCATGTTGTGCAGGAAGCGACGGTGGTTGACCTGCCGCTTGGATGGTCGGTTCTTCCGTGGCTTCTGCAGGGTCCTCATCATGTGACCTGCTGCTGATGTCACGAAGGTGTAGAGGTCACGACCCCAGGGAACCCCTCGCTCCAGCCCAGGCTCAAGGGTCAAAGAGATGGACGGCTGCATAACTGGAAATAGACAGGATGGGAGATAAGAAATGATGGGCTGAGGGGCCGAGAGGTAAAAGAGGGGGGAATCAATGAGAGGAAAAAAACATCTGCTTATGTCTGATAGATCAGACATAATGAAATTTAAGGATTAAGGGAACAAATAAGGAATTACTTTGATCAAAAATGTTAACCTGGATGCCATAAACAGTCCATGGAAATCAAATCAAATTCCCCAAAACCTGATGGTTAAAGCAAAAGGAGCTCAGACCAAAATAAAAAGAAAGATGCACCAGTTTTGCAATGTTTCATCTCATCACGAGACACGCGACGGCAGCACTGAAACATTATTTGCTGTGGAACATACTGTACAAACATAGGCAAAGCCATTCAAAGCTGTAACGTGTGTGAAAAGGACAGATTGTCTACATGTCAGAGGGTAGATCTCTGTAAGATTTGTTGACACATCATCAGTTGAGGGGCACAATTCACTATAATCACTGAATCACTGTTACAATAGAGACATATATCCATTATAGACCTGGTCAAGTCTAATTCTATTCTTCCCAGCTCTACAAAGGAAAGCAGAAAAGCAGAAAAACTTACCTTTACACTGCTCAGGCTGCCGTGTATCTTCGTATCTTCCAACAAACTGCACTGAGGACTTGGCTTGAGGTAGGTGGGCTAGTTCCAGAAGAGGTGTGGTTTTTTTTTTTATTGTTATTGTAAGTGTGTGTGTGTGCATGTGCTGCGGGTCAGTGTGCACAAATTAAGTCAAGTGGCATGAGTGCTCAATGCAAATGCATGAATTTCCTTTTTTTTTCCACCAGTATGAATGGAATCCAACTGGACAAATTGACGGAGTGAGAGGAAGTGAGAGACGATGAGAGGCATTGAAAAGAAAAGAGGCAATTATCTGAGAAGTCAACCGCCTGTGGAAGTGTGGGCACACGTCTCCATTGTGCCGCTCACTAAAGGCAGCTTGTTAAATACTGGGGAGACACAAACACACCAGTCGAGGCGGCTGACAAGCTCTTAATTGATCAGTTTAAACTCTGGCCCTAATTATCACATTCTCAGGACGAAGAGCTAAGATGGTTGCTAGTGGCTTTAATTGCCCTTTGAATTTCTATAGCACACCTTCCAAGTACAGAGTTTTGCATATCTATGGGAGCAGATGAGTGAATGGGCTTTTTTTTTTTTTTTTAAACAAAGCTGAGGGACAGAGACAGAGTCAGAAAGTGAGTGGCATGTATGTAGAACCCAGACAAATACAAATAACCAAGGTTCTTTCTTTTTTTCCCCCCTCTTCTTTTATACTTCTGTATTTTTTGCTTTGGGCTTTTACATGTTCATGCACAAAGTGCCCACAGACTGATTTTCAAAGGATCCAGACATACTGAGCTGGCCTTGCATGACTGATATTCTGCTTAGTGTTAACGGTTTATCTTTTAGTCTTACTGACACACAGTTAAGTATCTCAATCAGTTTTCTGGATTTGTGCTGTCCTGAAGGCAACAACTCACCTTGCTCACCTTAATATGCCAAACTTAATGTTGAAGGAGGAAACGAATCAAAAGAAGCAAGCACTGCTGCAGGAGTGGCATCTATTTATAGTGACAGCACATGTGCTTCTGACCAGGGGGCTGTACAGCTAACATTGTGGTGTATTTTGCCTTCAACACTTAACTCACTTGGGAAAATTATCTGTGGTAAGTGGCTACAACCATTTTATGCACATCACCCAGACATGAGGACAAAATAGCCAAGAGACTTTTCATTTACATGGTAAGATATGAGAGTTAAATATCCCTACACCCTTACAGTATGTGTATGCTGCACTTATCTGTATTGCTATTGGAGCGTCAGCCAATTATTCTGGCCGACATCCACAAAAATCCAGGATAACAGACGCTATAACAGCTTGCTGTCTGCTCTTTGTTTAAAATCAGTTTTTGGCTACATTTCGCAGATTGTTGCTTTGTGGTTTGCCTTGGAGTCATTCCTCACATGTGGGCTTTTCTCAGATTCTTCTCCAGCGACTGATAATGTCTTATCACACATTCTCTGAAACAGAGGCAGAACTTTGACCAGCTCAGAGGGCCTCCCTTACTTTTAGATGTGGCTCTTAACTGGCTGAGAGCTACTCAGCCCCTCCTCATCAACAAGCAGAACCAATCTGAAAACAGCTTGTGTCTCTTTGGCTGTGGTCATTTAAGTTAGAGAGTGAGAAGAACCGTGCTGAAAGGTAGGCTTAACCACTTTTTAGTTGAAGCAATGTGTTGGAGCAGAATGTGACATGGCAATTGCTATTTTCCATAATTTATGTACTGGATGATACACATCACCGTGTGTGCATGTGGCCATCACCAATACTTTAATGAGCTGCATTACATCTTCATGTTTCCTCATGCATCACAGAATCAACATATCACTTTTATTTTAACACTTGTTTCAAAATCCTTCTCTTTTCCAAATTTACTATTGTGAGGCAGTGACATCTAGTGGCCTATTTATGAATGACCACAGCAGAAGTATTCATGATTTATGATCAGTGTTCCTTCTACTCCTGTGTTTCCCCTCATTGATAAACAGTTTCACCATGAACCGAGCCTGGGCCTTCATCAAGGCTCACCCATACATGAGCAATGTGGTGGGATACACGGCACTGTTTGCCTCTGCTGACCTCATACAGCAGAGCATGCTGAGTGGGAAACCAGCTGAAGGCCACGAATCAGAGAACTCCCCGCAGCTCCAGAGTACAGCGAACACTGACTGGTGTCAGACAGCCAGAGTGGCATCTGTAGGGTTTTGTTTCCATGCCAACTTCAACTACAATTGGCTGAGGTTGCTGGAGAGGATGTTGCCGGGAGGCAGCATCAAAATAATAACAGGGAAAGTTGTGTTGGATCAGCTGATTGCAGCTCCTGCCACTATCAGTGCATTTTTCATAGGTGAGTGTTTTCCAAAGGCAATATAAGAGGTTTTTTTGAGGATGTGTCAGTATGCTGCATGGCTTGGCTTTCCCTCATGATATTCATGTTATTTTAACTAGTGTTTAATAGCTGTCTCCCCCTTTTAGGTCTAAGTGTGCTAGAAAACAAAGAGGATCCATTAGAAGACTGGAGGCAGAAATTCTGGACTTCATACAAGGTGCAAATGTCAGACACAAGTAGTCCTGATTAGATTGCATGGTTCTAAAATCAAGTAAAATTTGTAATCTCTCTCTGTCTCTCTCTCTCTCTCTCTCTGTATGTGCAGACTGGAGTTGTGTATTGGTCCACAATGCAGGTGAAATATAATATTCTTATACACCCCATCAAAATGGACAGTTTCTGTATGCACACAGATTCACACACATGCACAGAATTCAATATCCATTTTTCTTTGTGATCTCCTCTCCTGCTTCCTCAGGCTGTGAATTTTGCCCTGGTCCCCCCTGTGGCGCGGACAGTGTTTGTCGGCGGCATTGCACTAGTTTGGACTGTGTTCCTGTGCCACTTCAGACAGCAGCAGGGCCACAGTCACTCAGGACCCTCATCTCAGTGATGCACGTCACTCCACTGGACCAGAATATTTGTGACTTCAATAAAATAGATTGTTATTTCGGTGTGATGTATCTATTCTCTGGCAGCCTTTTCAGTGCATCTATATCTATGGATGCATGTTTTGTGTTGTTATAGGTGCAAAATCATCAAACTAAATTCTTGCAATGAGGAAGGATTTATATCCAAATAATGCAATATCCAAGACAACGTTCAGGTCCCAGAGGTGTTTACCAGCCAAGCTGTGGGAAGTCATTCAGACAGACAACTTGAACCATTTGACCAGCTGGTGTCTCGTTTATTCAGCTCGTGTGGCTGATCAGTGAAAAGACGTCATCTCGCACACCACAAATTGCTTTTTATACCACACTTGGAGGTATACCACAATGCATTGCGTTGTCATGGCTACCCAGCAGGCTCTTAAAGTGAGTCACAGCAATGAATGTTTTATAGGAACATCTTTTTTCCTCCACATTTTGTTATTATGCTATTTTTTTTTTATAATAAACTATATCTGCAGCAACTTCTCTAATGAAAAATGTATGTAACATGTAACATCATGTTCTTGAGTTGAATTTAACTAAACAAAGGGTATTATTTAAAAAAAGATAGATAGATAGATAGATAGATAGATAGATAGATAGATAGATAGATAGATAGATAGATAGATAGATAGCTATAGAACCATACATACTAAATATGGCAAATGGTGCTATGGTGAATTATATATCATTATCAGTGGTAGCTGTGTTGGTCTATTGTATGTTTTGACTGGTGTTTACATTTTCTGCCACTAGAGGCGCTATCCTAAATGTTGACTGTACAACGTGACCCCGTCCCGCAGGAAGCGCATGCTGTGTGACCAATCAGAGACACGCGATTTCGGCCAATTGTTTATCGCGAGACGTTGGCTCTTCCTTTTCCCTTTTCGCTCCGAGCTCAAGATGGTAGGTGAACCCACCGGGATCTTAAAGAATATGTTAGCCGGACTATCCACGATCATCCTCTTTGTTACACTCAGTTTCCCCCAGTGCGGCAACATTTACTGATTCACAACACCGTTTGCTTCGAAGTCCCGTAGTGATTTTGTTGAATTTGACAACGTAAATCATGTTAGCTCACCCCTTAAGCGCTGACATCAGTGCGGCTCTCGGCTCATTTCATGACTCGAGGTTATTAATAGACAAAATCTGAAAGCCTGTACAGAATGCGGAATATCACAGAAAGCAATACAGACTGAACTAAAGATGTTGGGGTGTCTATAAAATATAATTTTCATACCTCGGACGTGCTCACTGTACTTGCTTGGTCCACGATAGCCGGTCTGCTAAGGCGGAGCGTCAACGTGTTAACCCGACCCTGTTAATGCTAACATGATGACTGATAGCTGCGATCAGTAAATTGTGCTGTAATGTAAGACATAGCTTCAGTATTGCTTGTATTTAATGTTCCCGTTCAGCGGCTGTGTATGTGTCTGTAGCTAAATATGATGTGAATGAACTTGGCAGTGTGGTTATGCTGTTTATTTGCTCTTGTTTAGGGAGTTGACGTCAGGCACAACAAGGACCGCAAGGTGCACAGGAAAGAGCCAAAGAGCCAGGATATCTATCTGAGGCTCCTGGTCAAGGTGAGCACACCACAAACACACACACACACACACACACACACACACAAAAATGCTGCTTTACTCCCCCATCCTACCAATAAGAGTCCTCCAGGTCTTTGTGCCACTGTTAAACCCGTAAGAGTCGGTGTGTGAAGTCCTAACCGCAGTGCTGTGTCTTCTTAGTTGTACCGGTTCCTGGCCCGCCGCTCCAATGCTCCTTTCAACAAGGTTGTCCTCAGGAGGCTCTTCATGAGCAGGACCAACAGGCCTCCCATCTCCATCTCCCGTCTGGTCAGTCTGTCTTTTGCTTGATACACTACATCAAAAAAAAAAAAAAAAAGATTTCTCCTCTGTCCTCTTTCTTGTAATTGTTTTATCAAACTCTATGTAGGAAACTGTCCATTTGCTTAATCCACATTGGGCAAACTTAACTAATTGCTTATCTTACTTTGTAACAAGACCTGTGCTACTAAGATGTTTTTTCCCCATTGAATTTCTCTCAAAATCTGAGTTTTCTAGTTTTGCTGTGACACTTTGGCTCAGCCTGTCTCTGTCTCAGAGCCTCAGCACTGGTTGGAAATTAAGCAAAAAAATGTGATCCTCTTTGGTTGTTGGACTGCTCAGTAACTTAATATACAATATCTTTCACTGTAAACATATTGTTGATGATATGGTGTTTTTGAATAGTGACACAATCTGGCAGTCTGTTACCTAAATCAATGAGAGCAAAATCATCAAAAACTGACAAATTGACAAATGAAACATTGATGGATCAATGGGATGAAAGTCCGCTTGATTATTTTGCACCTATGAGCTGACACATATCTGCTGATGGGGAAAAAAGTATCTTAATCATATCGACCAGCCTTAATTGGGAAGAGTTAAGTATACAAGGTGAAATAAGATCTTAGTCCTGATAACATGGTCACACACTCAATGTTTGGGACACTGCCATTTCATGTGTTGTGATATTGGCCGTGTAGAATAATCTTTATTCCCTTCCAAACAGATCCGCAAGATGAGGCTGCCCGGCCGTGAGAACAGAACCGCTGTTGTGGTGGGAACAGTGACCGATGACGTCAGGATTCAGGATATCCCCAAGCTCAAGGTAACGTCTTGGAAATCATACAGTTGATCTGTTATATTTGTTTTTCTTTGTCAATAGATAGTGCTGTGTATTGAGGCAGTGTCATCATGAACTGTTTTCGTGTCCCTCAGATTTGTGCTCTGAGGGTGACTGATGGTGCCCGCCGCAGGATCCTGAAGGCCGGAGGTCAGGTGATGACCTTTGACCAGCTGGCTTTGGCTTCCCCCAAAGGACATGGCACAGTGCTGCTGTCAGGTAACTGTCTGTGGCCATAACTCTGATGGACTGTCTGAATTATCTGAGGAGATTGGGCTTGTACATTATCTGAATTCAGTATTAGTTCATATGAAAGTAGACGACCCATGGAATCTGTTGGCACCAAGCATATCATGCTATGTCCAAAGTTAGGCGAAATTTTGCCAATGAAAAACTGACCTCTTTGAAAACATTTTCAAAGGGGTCCCTTGATCTCTGAACTCAGATATCTGAATGAAAATGGGTTGTGTGGGCACCCACAGGTCTCCTCTTTGGCCACCTTACTCTAATCCCATGGAGGTGGTGGCACAAACCATGCAGTTTTTGCATGCAGTACAAATGTGTTATTTTCGCCTATTTCAAAATGATGTATTTCTGCATACTGGGGCCTAAAGTTTTGGAGTTGCACTATTTGGGTTCAGCCGCAGAGATGAGACTCCTGTGGATTCCGTGAGCCCAATTTAATTCATGTGATGTTAGCCTTCATAGTAGCCATTTCATTGTAGTGAAACCATTTTTTTGTGACCTTTAGGATAATCACAGTTTTATGGAACTGTACTTCCACAAACTAGAGGATAATGCGAAAAACAAATTACAATAAATTGTAATACAAAATCGCAATAATTGTCGAATAGCAATACTTAAGAATTGCAATACATATCAAAACGGCACCCAAGTATCGTGATAGTATCAAATCGGGAGAAAACACGTCCCATCCCTAGTATACAGTGGTTGCAGCTGCAGTATGGTGTTGGAGATTGACTGATCAGAGTATACATGCACATCTGTAGACGGGCTGCAGCACTCGTGTTTGCACTTCAGCCTCAATGTTTCTGCTGATCTCTGAGGTGGGGGAGCGATTTATTTGCTTTTATAATTATGTGGTCTTATAGTTCATTTAGCTGAACATAGCACTCTACCTCAGCCAGTGTTATAATTTTGTCACTGGGACCACAACGCTAAAATGTATCCACACTTGTAACTGCAAGTACTTAAATCTAGGTGTCCACCAAGATGGCACAGGTGAATATTTTGGCATTTGTTGTTTGGAAATAGAAATTACCCTTGGTCCTATTCATCACATGGTTCTTATTGATATTTCACATGAAGCACGTGTAATCCTTCTGCACTTCATTTTATTTTTTAAGCACTTTCATCCTTTGCATAACCTAAGACCAAATTGCTGAAACTGTTTCTACATTGTTGGGCCGGTAGAATTTGTCCCCTCCCCATCATTTTAATTGAGCAGTCCTGTCTGAGTAAGCCTTTGTGGGCAGAGGATTACAATTGTATTCCTTGCATAATGGGCTTCTATTCAGTTTGTGCGCAATTAAAAGTAATACCCAATTAGACGTCCAAGCTGCTTGGCAATAGCGGAAATGTGATTTCTGTGGAAGTGATGTGAAACTTTTAGGAAACATTGTAGTTTAAGTTTCTGGGAATTTATCAGTGCCTTGTACTAAACTGGCAACTGCAGAGGAGGAGGGGCATCTGGTGCTTGCTGGTGTCAGTCAGGCCATTGTGTTGTCAGGCTTTGAACTATTGTATTGTCAGTGGTGAAAATGTATTTTGGTGCTTTACTGCAAACACAAAATTATGAACCTTTTAAACATAAGCCAGCCATGTCTTTGTCAGATCTCAGACATTGTAGAAACTGCAAATGTACATGGGGCTCATACAAGCTCATGTCCAGAGAATAGGGGGGTGCAGACAGCAGTGTCATTAGAAGTAAGACAACAAATGACAATGCAGGTTATTAAGTAATCATTTGTGAAGGAATTAATCTTGTGGCAGAATCTCATACTTGCATAATACTGTCTGGTTGTCTAAAGCCTCCTTTGTACTCGCACAGTGTGCAGAGAATCAAGTCCAGACGTAAAGGCAGAGCTGCCCTTTCACACATGTAGCACACAACAGAGGACTGTCCGTGTCAGGCACGTTGACACCTACAAGAAATACTTCGTATGGTTTAGGCGAGGGGTGGCACTTGGGTAGAGTTGAGCGTGCAGGAGGCCACAGGCTTACCTGTAACGGCTGTTTTTGCGTGGGTATCAAAACTACATGTATTTGAACGTATCAGCAATCTTAGCAAAAGAGTGGAAAGCAGGAGAGTACGACGAAGCATTCTGCACCAAGATCCCACTGGGGAAAGAAAGCTGCAGAGTTAGGGTTAGAGAGGAAGAAACATCAACATGCCCACTCACTCTCTGTGCCTGCTCCAGACAGTTTCCTGCTCTGTTAACACATTGGCTCAGCCACATGTTTTGCGGACTTACTACAAGGGAGCTGAGAGGATGAAGTGCACAACAACTAATGAGCACAATTTTGTTGACGCATACAGCTCCTCCATCTGTATAAGTTGCAGAGTTCAGAGAATGTGTGAAAGGGGCTGGTTTTTAGCCCCTTTTGGCTTTGCCTTATCCTGAGTAACTATAGTAAGAGTAGAAGTAATGCACATGAGAGAATAAAATTTTGCTTTAATTGCTCTGCCTTCTAATTCCTGTTCATCTTACAGTAGCACTTAATGTCTACCACAACCAGCTGCAGCCACTTGGATTATGTCTTAAGAACTGAAAATAAATGGAGATTAACATACATACAGCTGGAAAAGCACAGAAATAGGACAGTGTCTCCTTGTGATAATTTTTAATGTTACCTAGCACTTGTTGCATGTGGTCTGTAACATGTGCTTATCTGTTCTCCAGGACCCCGCAAGGGCAGAGAGGTGTACAGGCACTTTGGAAAAGCCCCTGGAACTCCTCACAGCCACACCAAGTATGTGTCAGACTTCTCTGCTAAAACACTTATGTCTTAAACAGTTTTTAAATGAATGGAAACAGCCATGCCTTAGCTGTTGTTCACATTTAATTATATCAGTGTACCAGTACTTAGCCATTCTGAAGCAATTCTAATACTCTTGGTGTCAGAGGATAGTATATTTTTTTATGAAGCACAAAATATTAAATTTACATCACAGTTAATTGATTTTGACTGTCTATGTAGAGGTTTCTGCCACCTTGCTCAGGTCAAGTTACATCATTCAAATGTAAATTTCCAGAAAAGTGAGTGGCATTTGCCATTGATTCATAATCAGAGTGAAGCACCGGTGAACACTGCAAAAAATAAGATGCATGCACCTCTAAGCATTGGCAGCTGACCAGAGATGACTTGAAGACAGTTCTGCTTACTAGTGGATGTATTTTCCACATGTAACTAAACAACTTTATGGCTGCAGCTAATTTCATTATTGAACGATGTATTGATTTTATATTAAATTCTTCTTTTTCACCCACAGGCCCTACATCCGTTCCAAGGGCAGGAAGTTCGAAAGAGCTCGTGGTCGCAGAGCCAGCCGTGGCTACAAGAACTAGTCTGTCTTTTTGTTTTTCATGCAGTCTAACACAAATAAAGATTGGCTACACAAAGTGAATTGTTTTTGTGTTCATTTGACAGCTGACCCCCTCCAAATACCTGTTGATTAGTGATGGGAATTACAGCTCTTTTCAGGGAATCAGATCCTTTGGTTCAGCTCTAAGAGCTACCAAACTGCTTTTTGTTCAGTAATTTCCGGTTCAAATCAGCTTAGTCTGCTGTATTTTGTCTGAAATGACCGGGGCTTGTGCACATCTATTGCACAAATTAACAGTGACACATTTCCTAACTACCAAAACAACAGCTTCTGGTTAAATGTTGTGGTTAAATGTTCAGTTAAGTGTTACTCATTACACGCACCATCGGCATTTTCAGTGTATAGAAATTACAGCATATTCTTTCAAGTTAACCAGTGACAAAAAAAAGTGACAGCCAGGACAATGATTGCATGGTTGAACTTGTTTGTTGTGTTGATTCAAATATTAACCCTGTATGACAATTTTGTGGCCAAGCCAGAGGTTTTCAAAGTTCTGGACCCAAAATGACTGATAAAGTCACAGACATCTATTTACAGTGATTTTTATCCCAAAGACCCTGATAAATAAAAATTTTGTATCAGAAAAAAGTAGATCAGGATAAAGAATATAACAAAAAAAAAAAACTTTGCATACCCTATAAGATTTTATTTTGCATTACTCTTAAGAATAGTTAAGAATATATTTAGTATTGTAACTGTAGTGAATGACAGTGAAATTACAGTGAGGGACCCTCTGGAAGCACCTGAACCCCAGTGGGTGCCCAGACTGCACCTTGAAAACCACCAGCATGGGGCTCCGTTGTCCAATGAGAAAAAATGAAATAAACCTGACAACTCTTCAGTACAGTTCATTTAACTCTCCTATTACCTTCAAATCTGCATTTTTTAAATCAATTTCGATTGATTTAAACCTCTAGAGAGTGATTTTAATAAAAATTGTTAGCCAGCCTCATGTCAGGTATTCCATGTGTCTTCTTGACCACCGAAGTATCCCTTTAAATAAAACATAACCCCCCTTTAAACATCAAAGTCCATGTGGGAATCATGTTTTGTCACATGAACTCTGGTTCTCACATTACTACAGGTATGATTATGTTAGGTCAGGGCCCCAAAGCAGAGGGAAGTTCATTAATGGCATTTAATAGTCCCTCAGTGTCATCCAAATTATTTAAAGCAAATTTCTGTAAAATGTTGATATTTCTTATGTTTTATACAGCTGAAAAAAGGTTGGGGTCAAACAAGGCTGCGAGATTCCTTGAGCTTCAAGGGAGACGCTCTTCCACGTTTTTTTTTTTTTCCTTCTTTAACCAGAGCCTTCTCTACAAAACAAGCAGTGCGTCATGGGTCCGCAGGCTTCTCGGATGTTTGAACCGGACACCGGCTGCCATCGCTCACCTGAATGAGTCGACACACTTACGAACAACAACACTTTGTCTTTACGTCACGGACATTGTAGGAAAACATGAGCTGATCTTATTGGCAGCAACAACAGAGAGGCTCACTAAACACAGCGCAGCTCCCCACTGGCTGCACATGCGGCGTTGTGAATCCATGAGGTGAGAGCTGCAGAGTATTGATTTATTCCTTTTATGCGTTTGTCAACACGTTTTTTTTTTTTAACTCGATCAGGAAGTGATAGTCTGTCAATGATTGGAGAATGCCAGTGGGTGTTGCAATGTTTTCCTTATCACCATTGGATTTCCTCTGCGCCGCTCAAAGCCGCTGCGCCTCCAGTCCCTGACACTTCCTGAACGGACCCAAGGCTTTTTAAAAACGAGGGGAGTGGAAGCGACTTTTTGTCGTCGTGGGGGGGAGACAAAATGAGGTAATGTAAAGTTTTCCGCTTTTTGATCGCGTTATAATATCCACAGTTTTGTGCTGCTGTTGTTGGTTAATTGTACTCCATTGATAAAGAAACCCAAATTCGTGTTACTCCTCCACACTCGTCCGTTAACAACAGCTAGCTAATGTTACCATAAAGCTATCTCCCGTTTCAGCGTAACGTTATCCCAGTTGGATGGGTAACTTATGGGCCACGCTGAAACCCGAGGTAACGTGAATGTTAGACTAAGAAAAGGGTTTCAAATCGATCAATCACCACCTCACATGACTCCGTGATGAATAAAGTTATAAAAAAGTGGCATTTTATTAACGTTAGCTTAAGAGAGCTAGCATTAACTAGCAAAACTACTTGCTAATACTGACGTAACCCAAGTCGTGCTTGTCAGGCAGCAATTTACTGTACTGACGTCGGTACCTACAACGTTGTCCTCTTTGTTTTTAAAGTTGGGGTCTGTTTGTTGTGTGGTCCGAGGTAAAGATGCCAAAATGCAAACGTTATAGTGTTAAATAAATTTGAATTAGATCTTCCCAAGCATTGGGTTCATTGTAACCGTTAACGCTAACGTTAGTTGTGTATCCTAGCTGGCTAGCCATCAAGCTAACGTTAGGTGGATGAAAATGGTTAAAGTCTGACTAACAACAGTCATTTTGGTCATTAGCGTTGACAAGCTGCTAGAGGAATGTCTGGCTTGTTGACGGTATGGAAATGGCTTTCTGTCTCAACTATGACACAGCTGAAAAATTTGTCCAAAATATTCCGAAGTCACTCAGCAGCCTTATTGTGTGGGAGACAAAATTAGCCTGCTGATATTATTTCTGGGTGTCCCCGCCCTGCAATTCAAGGACGTAAGGTGCAACAATGGGCATCAGTGAAGTTATTTATTTCTGTTTTATCAGACGGGGACATCGGCCAAGTATTGATTTTGTCTGCACCAGAGCTTGCGTAATGTTCCCCAACTATTATAAAACTAAAGAGCACAGATGTGGACTTGTTTATTAATTTTGGGCTTATCAGAGTCTGACTTTTAATAGTCCATTAGTGCCACTTTCCATCTCTACACCAAGTCTCAAGAGGACAGTCGAGTTAAGTCCACCATCAGTAACATGTGTGCACAATTATTTTAATTTAAAAAGGCAGTTTTTTTATTCTATATACAGTACAACAAGACAACAAAGAATTATAATAAAAATGTCACAACTAATATGATAAGCATGTTCCACAGGGAAAGCCATGTAGAGAGTTTGAGTGTGTAACAACTCCATGTGCAAACTTGTCAGATTACAAAAATAAGTCTAAATCACGTGATTACAGTCCAGAATTTGGCTATTTTGTGGATGGAATGGAAGGAGTACCTTGATTATCAGTATATTTCTGCTGTGAGAAATCTATGAGCATGTTATGGACATCTTGTGTCTACTATCTTTTTATCAAGCTCATATTATGGGTTTATTTTTCTTTTAAATATAACAATCACAGTCATTAATGTCATTGTGTATTACAAAATCTCAGAGCTAGTACAGCCCATGCCAGCAGTTTGTATAATCTCAACCCGAGGTTCAAATTGTGAAAGATCTAACTGATTTAACCCTTCTGGACAAAAGCCTCAATGTAAAAATAATGAAATCCATTGTTGGATTTTCTCATGCAGCCTCCCATCAGAAATAATGTGGCATCTCAGCTAGACTGAGGGTGCATGACTCTGAGTCATTGTGCGGTTCAGCAGAGATGTGACTAAGGTCAAGGGGCGACAGGTCTTGGATTGCTTCACTCTGGAGCCGTAATCGCAAAGCCTTATCATGAAAGTCTTGTTCTGTCCTTATTCCAGGTCCTCAAATTGCGAAAATGTGATATTGAAGTACTTACCTTTGCAACAATAAAATTCAAGTGAATGATTAGAGGCACACACGAATGAAGTTATTCACTTTTAGTATACTGCCACGTAACAGTCCCCTTTTCATGTCAATTTTTATCTGACAAAAGAAAAAAAAATGGGTGACTGCCCACTGTCATTAATGTTGTTTCACTTTGATTGACTTCTTCTCCTCCTCTTCCTCTCCTCCTTACCTTCCTTTGTATAGGAACGCACATCTATGGGAAGGAACATGACACTTGTCTCAAGGATGCTACCATGACTTAAACCAAGGACCCACCTGAAACTGTCTCCTTGTTTGTCTTTTGTTTGTTGTTTTTTGTTGTTGTCTAGTCTCCACCTGTCTTTCTTAGTGTCCACTCCCTGTTTGGAGAACAGATTAGAGTTAAGCAGGAATATTTGTATGAATGAAACCTTTATGTATTACACTACTGTTCAGAGGACTGGCCCAGTCACTCCTCTCCCTGCCTCCCTGAAGTTAAAGATAGCAATAGAGGCATCTAAGACTTTGACAAAGACTGCTTTTATTACATACTTGTGGCATTAATTATATTTTGACCAGCACTTACCAAGCAAAATATTCCACAGAAAACTTTGATAAAAAGTAATTTAATTGCTGTAGCCTCCTTGTCCAAGCAAGGTGTGTTTATGTTTGTCTTATTCGTACTTTGTGAATCCAGTTTTCAATGCAATTTAGTTTCATTTGTTTTATTATTTAAATACTTATCGGTGTTGAGTAGCTATTCCTAAGCTGCCTTATATTGTTATCACAGTAGGTGGTTTTGAATTATAGTGTAAACATATCTTTGTACTTATGCAATCTTTGTGAAAACACTCTTGTTTAAGGACCAGTCTCATACTGGAAAATAAGTTGTTTAAGCTTCTTATCTGAGATTGGAAATTTTGAAGTATTATCTGTCTGTTTTCAACTGACTATTCTGAAACTGTATAAATAGACAGCTCTTTAGATCAAACTGTGTTGAAATAGATGCGAGCTTTTATACATGTGATATGAAGACCGGTCTTAAGCAAGTCCCATTTCCACTGGATTGATACGCTAATGGAAGCACCTTCAAACTGGAAGCTGTTTTTTTTTTTTTTCCTCTCAGATGAAGTACTTCTGAAATGGACAGATGTATACAGAAACCCAGAACTCTGTTTTTTGGACATTCTCTTGAATTCAAGCACTGATGAAGGAAGAATTTTGAGGAGGCTTCAGGGATAAAGTTCTCAGATTGACATTCAGATACATTTGTTTCCCGCCAAATTTTGAAGAGCTGCCTAATTCTACTCTTAATCTTCTGACTAAATGAAATACCACCCATCAGCTTGCTCGAGGAAATCTCATTACAGTTGACTGATTTTTTTACTTTACTTGCTAAACTGTGTCCCCCTAAGCAACAAGAATGCGATCTCCAGAACCTTCTCCCCCGTCCCCAGCCGAAGCCCTCCTTCATGGCCAGTTTGCCAGCTGGGGGTCCGGCAGTAACAGCAATAGTAACAGCTGTCCTAACAGTCCTGGTGGTACTGGGGGGCTCTCCCCTGCTGCCTCCCCCACCCCGGCTCCGGCCTCCAACTATGCCCTGACCCTCACCCACACCCACATACATGTCCAGCGCCTGTCACCACGACCAGGGAAGGAAGCCCGACTCCTGCTGCCGTTATCAGAGCTGGTGGGATGCAGCTGCCCTCGTGCTCCTGCGCCGCCACTCTTGGTGCTGTACTGGTACCCCCCAGGCAAGCGAAGGAAAGGGGTGTCTCGGCGCAGGCAGGTGAGGGCCTACCTGGCAGAGAGCAGGTCTGATGCTGAAAGGTGGTCTGCTGCTGTGCAGTGTCTGCTCAGAGGAGTGACCGTCACTGCTGACACAGGTGAGTGTGCATCACCACAGCCTTGCATGTCATTTGTGCATGATTGTTTATGTCATGGGTTTTTAATGTCTTGAGTATCTCTAGTCAAGAGGATTAATTCTCCCATGATACAATGTTGAATTGGCTTTTTACAGTGAAAACCTGATAGTTGTGGCCCACAGCACTCACAAGATTTATTTTAGTAATCATTGACTTGAAAAAGTTTATAATGCATGAGTCTGTTATTCCTGTTGCTTATTACATGAAGCTAAACAAGGTTGCCCAATTCCTCCTTGATTTATGCTTCCTTTGTTGAGCATATGCTGGCTAACTATAGCTTATTTTCACATGGGCCTTGATGTGCCAAGACCTACTTGTTTTCAGAGGCGACATAGTTAACTGAGGGGAACACAGTACCAAGAGCAGTTGAGCATTTGGGGGTTTTCCAGCAGAAGAAAATGAGGATTAATATCAATACACTCTAATAGGCTGTGGGATTTGTTCTAAGCCTTTTGTCTGGATATTTAGTCTTTGTTTTTTTTTTTGCTGACGTGAGCACATTTATTTATGTAATACTTTACTTCTCTCTCTCTCGACCCTTATCTGTCCTGCGCACATGGTCTGTATCATTCTGTGTCAAATGTAGAGACAGAGAGGGTGGGGCCTCTGCAGCTTCCCACCCCTTCCCTTACGCGGTATCCCCTAGACCTCCATAACCAAACAGATAGCAAGGCCACGCTCAGTGTTTACCCTCTGTCTGTGTGTATACCTCTTTCTCTCCACTTCCCATTCCGTACATGCATCACACACTGCCTGCATCTCCATCTTTTCCTGTCTCCTTCCTCCCTTTCATACTTAATCTTTGCCACTTAATTCTTTGTATAAGCTCCCTTTCGTTTGTTTTGCTCAGTGTTTACCTATCATATCGCTATCTCCTTCCCTTGTAACACTGATACAGCTGTCTATATCAGTCATTTATCTGTTCTCAATCCTGTTCCCCCTTGTTTGCTTTTGTCTCATTCATACTCTGTTGCAGTCAACCATATTTTCCTCTATTTTGTCCACCCTCTTCCCTCTAGACCGTCTGACCTCTCTCTTTCTGTTCCACTTTGCTTCACTACTTCCCAATTTTTCAGCATTTTGCTCTTTCATTGATATTGATATATATTGGGTTACTGGCTAGATGGTTTTTGTAGCGATTTTTTTGTTTTGTTGCTGTTCTCGGTGACTCTGAAATGTAGGTTGCTGCATAATCCATGAATCCCCAATAGTGCAGTCACTCTATCTCCCTCCATGAATCTGCAGCCTTGACATCAGTTAGCACTCAGTCTAAGATAGCACTTTAAAGCTTACCGTAGGCAGCTTTTTCTTTCTCTTGTGGTTTCAAGCCTGTTGTGATAGAGTAGAGATAACTCAATAGAATATTCTGGCATTTGTGCTTGTTTTGCTGCTTCCCTGCACCAATTTGATAGATATTAGATGAGTCACTTCTGTACAGCTATCTGGAATGTCTTGTGAAATTCCAGCTGTTTTCCAACTCATGGATATTGAGTGCTGTATTTTCCCTTTGCCCTAGAGATGTATCTAATTTTGAATGATTAATAAATGCCCTCTCAAGCAGCAACACTGCATGTGCATGTAAAATAAAGGAGGCTTGAATGGTTGGATGCATTCTAAGTCCACGGTTGGGAAACACTGTGTAATGTAAGCATTGCTTATGTCCCAGTTGTCTGGTTTTGCAAGTACAGTGAGCCTGTAGCACTTTCATCTCCCCTCTACTGTATGTAATTAGCCTTTGTGTTAAGTAAAGTGTTCTCATGCTTTTTTTCCCAATAGAGTTTTCAAGAAGTCTGCTACCTCGTCCCAGGCGGCTACTGTTATTGGTCAACCCCTTCAGTGGGAGGGGGCAGGCAATGCAGTGGTGTCAGACCCACATCCTGCCAATGATCAGAGAGGCAAACATCAGCTACAACCTGATACAAACCGGTACCACACACACAGGCCAGCAGCAGACTCACTGAGTCAGATAATGAAGTTACATAAAGCACCCATATAATCACATATAATCAGTGTTATTCTTAACTGGACTGTCTTTAATCTCCTCTGTCTCAGAGCGTCAGAACCATGCCAGGGAGCTTATCAGAGAGATTTCACTCCCAGAGTGGGATGGCATCATCATTGTTTCTGGAGATGGTCTACTGCATGAGGTGTGTAATGCTTTTGTGCATGTGCCATGTGGGATAGGTTGTAGGGGGTAGGTATAAGGGGAAATCTGAACAAGTACATAAATGTGGGTGACAACACTTGGTTTGTGTGTTTGTTGTGCATAATAGCTTTGGTGCTTAATGTGTTTCTTAATGTGCTGTGTGCCCTGTAGGTAATTAATGGCCTGATGGAGCGTCCTGACTGGGAACAAGCAATAAAGACACCTGTTGGCATTCTACCCTGTGGCTCTGGGAATGCACTGGCTGGCTCCATTAATCACCATGCAGGGTAAGTATCTCACTCTCCAATGTAAAGGTCAGAGTTGGGACGCTAAGGTGTGTTCCTCTCAACTGATTCATTTCAGCCAACCCACCATGAATTTCTCAATTGGTCTACACATTTCTCAGTGTGGATCTAGATAAAGGCTCATTCAGTGCTGTGAAGGCAAGAAGTGCTTATCTTAGGACTTCAGTCCCTTTATTTCCCAAAGATAAGCCTATTACCTTTCATGTGTCAGCTATTTTCACTAGAATCATTGTGGCTGCTTGAGTAATGGTATCATTTTCATCTCTCCTGTTGCCTTTCCATCTTTAACCTTCTCAGCTCTAAGTCTCTGTGTAGCTGCCGGTTTATGTTCACTTTGCTGATGGATTTTGCTGTAATTATGTTAATGGCCTAATGTGTGCCTGTAGAACTATGAATAGTTTGTAAATCTGAATTATAAGTTTAAGTCTCAGTGGAGTGCATTTCCAACATATCAAGTATCAAGCATTTGACAGCCTAGCTGTTAAGAGTTTGGTCCTCTCTATCCTCTTAGCCCCAGTAAGTACTTAAAAAAAAACACAGCCCAAGTATGAACTTGGTCTATCAAAGTTTCAAATTAAGGTGTTAACACATGTGATTAATGGTTTGACACGTGCTGTAGTTGTAATATTAATACCACTAACTGTGGAGCTATCAAATCACACTTGGGGCAAATCTCTCAGCACCATTAAACTTAGCTATGCAATTGCTAAATGGATTTACATGGACTGTAGGCCCAATAACGCTGTTGAAGATAACGGGCTGATAAACACTGGGTATTCACAAAACATCTGAAGGCTAAATGTAGCTCCTAACTCAGCAATGGAAAAGCAACTCCTAAGATTCAAAGTCATGGGTGTGTCACCACAAACTTTACATTATTGGAATAAGAGTATGTCATAAAGCATTTTAGCAATAAAAACAGCTTCTAAATCTGTGAGAGGTTAGAAGCAGCCAAGAGGACTCCTAAGTCACTAAGACCAAATCACAATCAATCCTAACATGGCTTCTGTAGACAATCTGCCTTATAATCTGCCCAATATTCTTAGGATTTCAATGATATTTAGCTTTAGCAAGGACATTTTGATGATATCAGAAGTTAGAGATGCATAAGTGTTTCCCATTCATATATCAAACTGTAGCAGCCCGCAATGCTTTGATTTCTGCTGTTAAAGTTTCAAGTTGCTGAGATTTCAAAAAATGCCATTGTTATTACTGCTTACCAGTCTTTTTGGTCATAAAACTCTATTTCCCCTGATGTGTGCAGGCCGCCATGCCTCCCTGCCCTGCTTCTGCACACACACCTGTCACAATGCTCTGGCCGTGTATGGATTAGGCTAATAATATGTAAAATGTAAAAATAATCTGTCAGTCAATCTGGGTGCACATGATGTTAAATTATGTCTGTGACTAATGAGTTCTCTGTAATTCAAACAAAAGTGAAACTTAAATCTCTAGTGCACACTTTTTATTTGGTTATGGACGTGTAAAACCGTCCATCACTCCCAAATCTCATAAAATTAAAACTAGAGCAGGGCAAATATCGCCATATTTTGCTGTTCAGTGTTAGTTTTCACTGAAAATACTGTCACTGTGTGGGCACAGCGTGATCTCTCCTTCTACACTGTTTCTGTGATCAGTTCACTGACAGTCATCCCCTATCAGCCAATCACAGTGAACATTGTAAGTAAGCTTGTTCATGAAACACAATGTCATCCATAGCAACGAGGCCAGCCCCACCCTTCCTCTGAGTTGCAGAGCTCTCCCGATTCCTTAGTAAAAGTTGGTCCTAGCAGCTTCGGCAATACGTTTTAAAAGAAAACTCTTAGTTAGGAACTTTTGGTGCAGCTAAAAGGAGGACTCTTACTGGTAAGATAAAATACTTTGTCCATAGGTCCCAGGTTTATAATGGTAACCATCATAGAACCCCCCTTGAAGAGCAACATCTTTTTCCAAAATACACAATGCACAATGAGTAAGCCATGGTCACAAGTCAAGTCAAGTAATTTTATTGTCATTATGTTGAGGGTCAGACAACAATATGACAAAATTCCGGAAGCACTCCCTGGGAAATAAAAACATTTAAGAACATTTAAGACATGTGACACACAGCTGAGACATTGGTAATACATAGAGCAATACAGTGCTTATATAATAAAAAGGTAAAGAGGTGCATAGCAGCAGACAATAACAATACTGTGTTGTAACAGTGGGCTCAGGCCGTGTTCATTAGTTTAACGTCTTGCATGGATGAATAAACTACATACCTTTTCTTCACACAGACAGTGTAGTATTTGTCTCTGTGTGAACCTAGTTATCTAGACCTAGATATCTCTGAAACTAGAAAGGACTCTGTCTTGACTTACAGCTTTTATTGTAGAGTTCTTTATTTATCTTTAATAACAAGAGGTTGTTGTCTTTGTTCCCTCTCCCTCAGGTATGACATGTGCCTTCGGGAGCCCCTCCTTTTGAACTGCTGCTTTCTTATCTGTCGAGGCGGGGTCCGACCCATGGACCTAGTCTCTGTGACAATGAGCCCGCCTCCCTCTAACAATGGCCGCACTTCAGCTCCCAGAAGACTGTTCTCTTTCCTATCAGTTGCATGGGGCTTTGTGTCTGACGTGGACATTGAGAGTGAGAGGTATGCAACACATTATAGGTTTTGAAATGGCATCTACCTCTGAGCAGCCATTCTTGTTTTTTTTGTTTTGTTTTGTTTTTTTCAGTTGAGCATAATGGCCGTTTGCTCATGGCTTTTAATCTCATGAGAAATAAAAACTATATTAAAAAAAATCTTCCCTTTTCAGGTATCGTGGCTTGGGTTCAGCTCG
>OMLB01027781.1:4838-26748 GCA_900302555.1 Myripristis jacobus | reverse complement strand
GCTTCACCCTAGGCACCTTGGTGCGCATAGCTTCCCTTCGATCCTATAAGGGTCGTCTGTCCTACCTACCGCCTTCTATCGTGCCCACATCACCGGATGCCACCCCTCCTCCTCCCAGGAGACCTCTCTCCCGCAGTATTACAGAAGGCCTGGAGGGCTTCTGCAGAACGCCCATCCATCGCACCTGCTCTGACATGGGCATCAGTGAGCAGAGGAGCCTGCGTAGGGGTGAGGGAGAGAGGGAAAGAGAGCTGGAAAGGCAGAGAGAAAGGGAGAGAAGAAGGGAGAGAGCCCGGGGAGGAGGAACAGGAGTTGTGCGGGCAAGCAGCCTAGCAGAGGATAGAGAGAGGGAAAGGGAGGGTGAGATGGAAATGGAAGGAGAGGAGGAGAGGTCAGGGACGAGTTCAGAATCAAACGAAAGGGACGAATGCAGTATGGGAAGGAATGAAAGGGTGGCAGGGAACAAGGATGAAAGGGAAGATGAGGGGAGAGTTGAACAAGACTCCAGTGAGATGGAGGAGGAAGAGAGGGGGAAGGATGGGGAAGGCAGTGGTGGCTCTGTTGAAGGGGAGGGGGTAATGCACGCGCGAGAACTGGGAGAGAGTTATGGGGTTGACATGGGACGAGAAGCAGATGAGGAGCCAGAGGGTTGTTTCAGTTACCAAGATGGCCTTCAGGAAGCCAGGCAGACACTAAGAAAGAATTCAGCCCCCTCAAGCCAGATAGCCAATGCCTTGTTCAACCAGCCCCTCAGTCAGGAGGCTGACCCAAACTCTGAGACAACATATGGAGTAGAGGACATGGATCTGAATGGCACTTACTTCCAGAGAGAACCCTATCCACTGGACATTGCTCGTGAACGAGCTCTCACGATCTCCTCTCCCTTTCGCCACTCCCCCTTTTCCTACAAGCCCAAATCACTGGACCAGAACCAGAATGCCTCCCGGCCCAGACCACTCTCACTCCTCCAGCACTCCCACTCAAACTCCCTGCCCCCTAAAATGCCCTCACTCTCTCTGTCTCTTTCCCCCACACCGCCATCTTCCCCTTCCTGTGCTTCCCCCCACTCCTCATCCTACCTCGCACCCCGTCCAAACACCCCAAATTCCACCTCGCCCTCACCCTCATTCCGCACACCGTCCTCATCTTTCAACTTTGACATTGCCGAGCCAGCTGGACCACTTAAGAACCGTCCCTTCCTTTCACTGCCTTTCAATCCCCCCAGGGATGACTTGCTGCCCCCCCTCGACCAACCCCTACCTACCAGAGACTGGGTCACCATCGAAGGGGACTTCGTCCTTGTCCTTGCCCTTTATCAGACTCACCTTGGGGCTGACCTCCATGCTGCGCCCCAGGCTAGGTTTGATGATGGGCTGATCCACCTGACCTTTGTGCGGGCAGGCATCTCCCGAGCCACTCTGCTGAGACTGTTTTTTGCCATGGAAAGAGGAACCCACCACTCCCTTAGCTCGCCATATGTGAGCCATGTCACCTGCAGGGCCTTCAGACTGCAGCCTCTGTCCACAAGAGGAACACTGACTGTGGATGGGGAGCTGGTGCCCTACGGGCCGCTTCAAGCACAGGTCAGAAAGGACAAATAGTAGTTTGCACTGACTGTACTTGTCATATAGAGCTTTGATCCATGGTCCTTCTGTAGCGCATTGGCAGTGGCTCACGCAAGGCATTAAGATTACTGGGGTTAGGGTCACCCATACTTGAGTGCCCATGACACTGTAAAATGTTTGCCAGTAATATCAAATGAAGCTGTTCTCAAATTGATCTATACTCCATGCAGCGTTCTTGTTCAGACCACAGTTGTTTTATAAGAATAGTGTGTAATTGGAGGGTTCAAAAACCAGAAGCTGTTAGAGAATCAGTCACTGATTTTCTGCTAAATTTAGGCATGATATAAGTGGACCGAGGTAGAAATATGCTTCTGGATGTGAGATAAAAGCTCTCTCTTTGGTTTAATGCTTTGTCTAAATATTGACCATTATTAATAAGGCATAAAGGTGTGTGTGTCTTTGCAGCAGATGTATTTTTTCTTTACAAGGCTTATTGCTGTCTGTGATGTTAAGTCTCACAGCTATTGAGATTATGAGTGGTATTAATGTTTGATTATAATCTCTCAATCATCTACAGGTTCATCCTTCCATGGCTCGTCTCATCGTTGGCGACGCTGGAGTGCAGATTACCAGATTCTGACCAGCGGTTGGTTGATCTGATCAACTGAACCAGCACTCTCCTGAATTATGTAATCTCTGTTGCCATCTACACTCAGAGAGATAGAGGAGAAACCTCTGAGAGACTTAAAATAGCCTAGATTGCAGAAACTGCTTTTCTGGGGTTTAGTGAAAGGGATCACCCAAGCCACGCGTCAGTGGAGCATGACTGCAGGGATTAATAGCGAATTTGAAAATGGATGAAAAATGCGTCTCATTGCACAGCTGTTGGATTACGCTCAGCTTACCCTGAGAGGAAGCGTGAAAACAGCAGAGCCTGGGATAATGAGAGGGAAGAACAGGCGAATGTTTATGAAATTGTTTTTGCAGATAGTGCATGTGTTGGATGTATACATTGTAGTATGCATGCATGCAGAGAAGCACTACCTGATTTTTTTTGTTTGTTTGTTTGTTTGTTTGTTTGTTTGTTTTGCCTTACGATGAGATGGAGAGAAATCTGAGGCGGATCAGAAAAAGCTGTTGTGCTCTAAAACACATTTAGATTCACTGGGGCAAGTTCCCATACAAATCTTCTATTCTCCAAGCCCCACTCTTTCCAAACAAACAAAAAAAGAAACTCCGTCCCTTAAAGGAATGCCTTATCCACCACTGGACAGTACAATTGCTGTGAGTTTGCCCTTTCTTACTTATAAAAGATATCTTAAATCTTATTCAGCAAATCTCCATCCACATATCAAAGTGTCCGTCCAACACATAAAAGCAAACTATGTATATTTACTGGAAAAACTGGTAATACCACCGTACCATTGTCAGCACACTTTGCTATTCCCTCCACTATTATGCATCCGTGGATAAGTACATCCAAGAGATGAATTTTCTCATGAAAATGTCAGTCAGTTTAGAACAACACACATCAGACTTTTCAGGGTCATTCCACTTGTAGGATCAATGGAACTGTTGAACGGTGACCATTACTGGTAGTATTGCATAATCTGCCTGTTTTTCTTAGAAAATGGATGCATGATGATGTTTATGTCAATGATATCAGACTATTACTTTGCTACATATTGGACATAAAATTATCTGAACAAAGCAAGCTTCTTTTGTCAGTGGTTTTAGGTTGTTTATTTTCACAAAATCTTCCAGTGTCACACACATCACACATTATCCCCTAGCACTATTTAATGTCTGGAAGGTGTCACTTACTTTTTTTTCTTTTTTCTTTTTTTTTTAATGTAATCACAGGGCATTATATGCCTCTATTGTCATAACTGATGCCATTTACAGTGCAATAACTGGAGTTGGAGCAACACAGAAATTCAAAACACTAGGATGGGTTGTAGATTTATAGATAGGAATACTGAACCAGATGCGTTGTCTTGTTTCTCTAGATCACATTTAAGTTCAATCTGGAATTAATTGCATGTATCAGATTACATGTGGATTTTTAAGGGTAAGACTGGCTGATTAAAACAAAATCTATTTGCTGCTTTCAAATTCCATCATAAATCAAATATTCATTTTTTTTATGATGTATACAAATACTGAAGCCACCCCCAAACCTTTAATTGGTAGGCAAAAACTGATGATGTTCAGCCAGGGAAATGACCACAGCTGGTATGGTTCAATTCAAGATTGGGCCTTAAACTTCAAAATATAGCCTGAAATCAAACTGCAGACATTACACAGAGGTTCCTGCAGAGAGCTGTGTCTTATATTGACATACTGAATGAATTTTTATGAATTATAATAAAATAACTGCTGATATATTTGATCAGCAATCGTGAGCATGTAGCAGTCAGTAAGAACGTGTGTGGACTGCCCAGACAAGCGTCAGCATACTGTTTGTATTGGTTTTGTCTGGACAAATCAGTACCCTTATAATCAAAGCCTGTAGATACCGGCTGTTGATCATGACTATCCAAACTCGGCCACGGAAAAATATTGCAAAAATAATTCTTTGCAAGGCTAGTATTTCTGCTTGTGTTGGGTGCACAGCACAGCCAGTCTACCACACATAAACTGTGGTAGTGTATCTACAAAGAGTGATAAATTTTGAATTGAATTTGTGCCAAACTGTTCACTCCGTGTCAAGACATTAGTTATGACAAATGATCCTTGTAGACATTTTGTTGTCTATGGCCAGTTTGGATAAAGGTATTTTAGACCAATTTGATATGAACAATGTAGGGGTGTAACTCCACAACTGATAATGCCAGTAAGATGTCTGTAGTGGACTGCCTGTAATGAAATTGTAATTATTACTAAAATCATGAAATATATACATATATAATGTACAGTTAATAGTTATATATGGTTTTGAATAAATTTAACTTGAAAAGTTTGTCTCAAGTAAATACTCGACAGTGTGCTGTGTTTGATTTTTGAACACACCAACGGGTTTTTTCATTCATGCGCTCTGGAGCTGAGCCGGTCATGTGACCCGTCCTGAAGAGAGGAAACTGCTCTTATCAGCAACATTCTTGAGATTGTTTAATGGCATTGTTTAATTGTGACCTAATAACACACAGATTTAAGATTAAAGTGTCTTTTCCCCCTCCTGTTTCAGTCGTTTGCAGATAAAAATTAACAAGGAAGATGATAAATTTGAGCACTTTCAATATGTCACATGGTGGCAGCGTTTACCCAAGTGTGTTACACATAATTTGCATGGTTGGTCACAGAGCAAATCAAACTTCTAGCGTAGTATTTTATTAGTAGTCCTGTAGTATTTTGCTCTGCCCTTTAAACTCCTCAGCACTACTTGTGATCTCTATTATTGTAAGCAGGGAGAGGGGCTGCTAGTTTTATTTACTCATTTACTTTAAATGAGTTGCCTTTTTTGTACTTGTACTGTTTTGAGTAGGTTTTTCAGTCAGCAATTTTATCTAAGTACATTTTTCTTTAGTATTGGATCTGGATACATTTTAAATCCCATCCACTACAGAGAACAGGTTTTGTCAGCTCTCAGTAAGCATTAGACACTGGACCGACATAATCTGACAAATTGTGGAGCCTTCCACAATAAACAGTCATTCAGCACAGATAAGAGTAATCTGCCTCTGCAATGTAGGTGCACTTTTTGTAATTTCCAATTAAGACAATCTAGTCTGATCTTGTAGCTATTGTCCTTTTAGAGCTGTGTTGAAAAGATCCAACGTCTAACAAAATTATTGTTTCTTAACAGTAACTTAGTAACTTATTCTGAGTATATTTTAAATGAGTAGTTAAGTGAAATATAATGAAGTATACAACCAAAGTAAAAATACTTCTACTACTTTCTAGCGCTCTTTCCACCACTGACTGGAAGTGCAGCTCTGTAATGACTGGAGGGTGTCCAGCACAGGCTCATGGAGGCCTCAGACCTTACAGATGTTCTCCATGGATGTTTTAACAAGGTAGGAAACTGAAGACTTCCTCAAATCTGCCAGGTCAACATATGCATCAGGGAATAGTGTATCACACCAATATTTTTGGTCTAGTCCTATCCTTAATCAGCTTTTCTATGAGAGAAAATTATGAGAGAAAATAAATGTACAGTGTAATCAGCCTGGTCATTAAAAAGCCACTATATTAAACTTACAGTGCATATATTTTGGTTGGTAAAAGCCAAATACTTCAGTAAATGTCACGTGTATGATGGACACAGGAATGTGACAGTTGTTTTAAAACCTTTACCACACTGCAGGACAAGAGAAAAAAAACAATATGTCAGTGTTTTTGAATAATAACTTCCAGCACTCCTGAAGAGAGATTATTATTGGATTTATCCTGATACCATCATGTCATGCACTGCTCAGATGGCCAGGAAACATTCAGAGTATTTTTCATGCAAAATGTAGAGGTTTAATTTGAACTTCAGATTTATGTTCCCTTACTTTTCTGGACAACATAAACAAATCACATTAATCATAACCATTAAACAGATCCATTCAAAAGCACAAAATAATTAACCTTTGAATGTTGACAGCATGCATGCCATTTCTGTCAAATCATGTTGTATTTCCACAGCGTTTTATTTTTAAAAGAAGTGACCGGAAGCGGCCGTAGTAGTCAGCCCCGAAGCCAGACTCCACTTCCTGTGTCGCCACCTTCTTTGTCTCTGGCCCAAGTCTCCGCCACGAAGGGTTGTTATCCACCTCTTTCCCCTGTAATTTTGAGGATATATTCACACATATATCCATATTTTTCTGCAATTGAATGACAGTCGACTCTGAAATATTTATGCCTAAAAGCAAAGCGCCAAAAATGGATGACCTGGACTACAGTAAGTGGCCCGTTGACTTGCTAACTAGCTATTTGCATACGCCGTCGCTAGCTATCGTAAGCTAGCTTTGCCGTGTAGCTGGTGTCATTTAACGTGCCTAAATATGACACATAATACTTAAAATGACACCTATCAAGATACACGTTGATTTTTCTGTCTCTTGTAAGAAGCATTCACTGTTATAACTCAAATTTTCGTGGTAGATAAGCCTTCATGTGGTGTGAACTTAGCCTGACGCCAGCTAAGCATCGGCTGTTTTAAGTGTGTACGGCTAACACCAGGGACACTTCATCCTGTGACGAGCCAGCTGAAGAAACACTGGTCAAACATAGGCTTATTGTGCTGAATACGTCTTTTATCACCTCCTTTTTATTAAAGAAATGATATGTTGAGCCCTTTAAAGCTAACGTATAGCTGTAAGCTCTCTGCATCACAGACTGTGTGGGCGTGGTTGGACTTGTTTAAGGTCGGCTGTGTTTTGTACAGTCAACACTCGTCTGGGATATTGGTGATGCACATGTCTGGTAACCGGTCATAAACTACATGCTGTGAATCGTGGTGTTATTCAGCCTAACTTTTAATAAAAGTGGCCTACATCGTGATTAGTTGCACCCGTTTGCTCGGTGAAATCTCTTCCCAAAGCCCCTCAAACATTTTCTCCTGAGGTGGGGAATGCACGTAAAATTTGCACATCTTATAGCAGCAGATACTGCATATTCACCTGAGCTGTGTCATGTCTGCTGCACCAGCCTATTGCTTTTACCTTTGTAATCTTTATTTCTGTCACATTGGCTCTTCACTTGCTCAGCAGGTCGATTTTGAAAGTGAACCCCTGGCCTGCATCCTAAATAGCAAGCTCAGAGACATATTGGAAACAGATATATTCATTACTGCAGTTTGTAGGGTTTCACAGGGTCCCCTAAACAAAGTATAATTGTTGCCTGTGCAGAATCTCTCCTCAACAAAATGAAGTAGCACATTGGAAAAACGTGTTTCTTTTCTACTTCAGTATTTTCATTGTCATCCGCCATCCTTCACATCTGTGTCCAACCACCCCTATTTCTGTGTTACATCTAAGTAGTTTGGTATTTCAGGGAATATGGGTACAATCCCTACAGCCAGTGTTCTGGGTTATTTGTTAGGCCTTTCACCTCTGGTGCGTCATATTTTGGAGTTGACTTGTTGCCGTTTTTCCACATGTTTGTCTTTACTGAAACCATTAAGATATAATGATTATATGCTAACTAATCTATGCCAGTTGAATTACAGCAATGAGCAGTGCAAAGGTTCTTGTGTATCTGTGTTACAGTGACAGATGATAAACCGTCTGATTCTTGCTTTGTTGCCAGTTGTCTGTACAGACTTAATGGATGCATTGGCAGTGTGTTGCTGAGTGAGGAAACTGGTCGGAAATGGAGAGATTTCAGGCGAACTCAACAATAGTTTAAACGTGTCAAATAGTATTTACTTTATTTTGAGCTTATTTTGTTTGTACAAAATGGAAAACAACTTTCCACTGTATATTTTACATATTAATCCTAGTTAACTTCAGTTATTGCCGTTACTATCCCACCCCCTCCTTCTCTCCAGTTTGAAATATTGGACAGGGGGAACAGTAGAATTCTCAAAATAGTTTATTTATTGGCTTTAATTTGTTGAATGGGTTTACAGTTACTAATACAGAGGACTTGTTCTGTAAATTGTTTGGGCAGTGTTACGTGTAGCCTAATTTGTTGTGTCTGTGCTCGCAGCAGTAATGATGTTATTCTTCTGCTCTTCCTGTACAGTCCCAGTAGACCTGAGCCCAGAGGAGCGCTCTGAGCTAGAGGACATCCGCAGGAGGAAGGGTGCCCTGCTGCAGGAGATCCAGAGGCTCCGGGAGGAATTACGAGAGGCCATTTTAGAGGTGGAGGGTCTGGAAACAAGCACGGAGGGCAGGTGAGAAGAAAATGCACAGTCCCATATATCTGCACCACTTCATCAGCCACACTCTCCCTGCAGATGAGCTCCCTGCTGTAAGGCATGTTAAATTGAAGCTATATTTGGCCTAGATTACACAGTTGGTTTTACCATGGTCTACATACTCCTTTGAAACAGTGGGGACAAGTGATACAATATAATACAGGAGTACTTTGCTATAACATGCACACGTGTATTGTTTTTCATCATATTTCAGTGTTACAAGTGGAAGACTTTTAATACATGTCATTGAAAGTCTGAAAGGTCTTGAGTTTTGTTTATTAGGCCTAATTCATACATAACTTTTATCCTCAAAAGCAAAATGTTTTTATATTTTATTGCCCAAACAGATCACCAGACAGATTATCAGACAAGGGACAAATGAGTTGATGGATAACTTGCAATGTGCCACAGCCTCAAATTGCTGCCACATAGGAGGAATAATAACAGTTCAAATGGCCCAAGTGATACTGATAATTATTGGACCAGGAGTTGTTTGGTGCTTTTCTTTTAATTATCAAGTTATTAACATGTTAGAAGGAGGGAGACATGATCTGAATACATCCTCTCACTCTCCACACTTTTCCACTCTTTGCAGTAAAACTCTACAGAAAAGTCGGCATGTGGCAATGGGAAGGAAGAAATTCAACATGGACCCTAAAAAGGTAACACTTTGTGATAGTATTATAAGTTTACCTTATTCCGAATTATTCGTTTGGTTGACTGACACCTTTCCGTCTCTGTAGGGCATAGTGTTTCTAGTGGAGAATGAGTTGCTCAGACACACCCCCGAGGACATCGCTCAGTTCCTCTACAAGGGAGAGGGACTCAACAAGACCGCTATAGGAGATTATCTGGGAGAAAGGTGCTTGGTCTCTTGTAATGTTTTCCCTCCTTCTTTCTCCCAATGCTTTGGCCTTTTGTAACTATCCTCTCTCTGTTGCTGTACCGCAGGGATGACTTCAACATCAAAGTTCTTCAGGCTTTCGTTGACCTCCATGAGTTCACCGATCTCAACCTTGTCCAGGCCCTCAGGTAAACTCCATTGTCCATTATCTTGTAATACCTCCTTCAGGTTTGATCCATCAGCTGCTTCCCTGTTGCAACAACAAGCTCTGGACTGGGACTGCTCTTCTCCAAGATGAATGAAGTGGATCTCTCCCACAGAACAACACAAAATACTCACATATCACTTGTTTATTTGGCTCACATCACATTAGAAAAATGCTTACACGTTTCGGCACAGAGCCTTCATCAGAGCATAACTGTAGCACTGTAGAGCCTGAACTATCACTTTAAGTGTCAGTTATATTCATACGAGGTTTAGAAAGCAAGGAAGTAATTGACAGAGTAGAAGTGACTAATGTTATCCTGGCTGTATATCTCTAGTTTGCCTGAATTTTGAGAGTCTCTTCTTTGACCTGATATAAATTCTTGACTTTGACTCGTATGATTCCAGACAATTCCTATGGAGTTTCCGTTTGCCTGGCGAAGCCCAGAAGATAGACCGAATGATGGAGGCCTTTGCTCAGAGATACTGCCACTGCAATCCTGGCGTCTTCCAGAGCACTGGTATACACACACACACACACACACACAAACCCTGGATTTCAAGTACCTGTCATTTTCCAGAACACAACTCATCACTGCTGTGTTATGTCGCATTTCTCCCTGGTTCCCAGACACGTGTTATGTGCTGTCATTTGCCATCATCATGTTGAACACCAGCCTCCATAACCCCAATGTGCGGGACAAGCCTGGAGTGGACCGCTTCATCTCGATGAACAGAGGCATCAACGAGGGAGGAGACCTGCCAGAGGAGCTGCTTAGAGTATGGGAACGGTCACATTGTAGTTAAATTAGGATGTGATGGGGAAACACTGCCAGTCACCATGGGGCAGTTAGAATGATCCTAGCATTGAAGAATAGGTGATGGTAATTTTTGTCTAATGCTTATTCTTGAATCGCATTGTTTATTCCAGAATCTGTATGAAAGCATTAAAAACGAGCCCTTCAAGATCCCCGAGGATGATGGTAATGACCTGACACACACCTTCTTCAACCCTGACAGAGAGGGCTGGCTTCTCAAACTAGGTGAGAAGATGTTGAAGGAGTATTACTCCCCCATGTTTGGCTTTAAGAGTGATCTTGTACAATCAAATGCTGCTGCTGAATGTTGGAAATGTTGGGAGTTAAGACTTGTTTTTAATCATGAACGTAATACATGCTGTTTGCTACTGTACTCTTTTCTCTCTGTGGTATGATATACCTGCTTGTCTGTCTCTGAGGTTTACAATTAAGACCACAACACGCAGGCATTTTGCTGCTAATTGCATTGCCAGTACACAGCGTCGTGGCATTTGAACATTGCCAAAGCATGATGGTAAACCAGAGATAAGTCCAGCACTCACTTTCTTTCGTCATGGCAGTCTAAAGATCTGATTGTTCTCCCTTGCATGGTGGGGCCTATAATCTGTTTTTGACTAATATCATCTCCCTTCCTCTCCTTCCTTCTCTCTCCTTTCTCTGTGTGTCCACTGTCTCCCTCTAAATCCTCTGGTCCCTGTTGTCTCTTCTTCTCCCCTGCGATTTCCACACACTACTGCTGCTGCTTGTTTCTCAGGAGGTATGTACTAGCAACATTGTTGTAGATAAGTCGTAGTAAAGTTAGCTACAATTAGCCTAACTAGTTGTAAACATGCAAAGAGATTGTGGACCACTATCCCTTCAAGTTGGACCTCCCAGGTCCCCGTTGTTCTCCTCTCTCTTATTGACGTGACTGTTCTTGTGTTTCAGGGGGACGGGTGAAGACCTGGAAACGGCGATGGTTCATCCTTACAGACAACTGCCTGTATTACTTTGAATACACCACAGTAAGTCTTTGTGTCAGTATGCCACGACTGACTGAATTCCACAGTGGCACCTGTTTTTGTTGCTTGAGGTGCCATAGACACATTGAAATAGGTAACCAGCACAAATTCAAAACTTTTAGTGGTGTTGAAACAGTTATCTGTTGCATAATGTGTTGTCTTTCTGTGTTTCTCTCTTCAGGATAAGGAACCGCGAGGTATCATTCCCTTGGAGAACCTTAGCATCCGTGAGGTAGAGGATCCAAGGAAACCGGTAAGATTGCATTCCCACTGGACATTATGTGCACAAAACTATTGTCCCGTACCCAATGAAATCTGAGGGGGTGGACTATGAATCTGTGTGTGTCTGTTCATCTGTTCACCACACAGAAATATAACTTTCAAAGAGATGCAGTTTCCAACACATTTAGTGGGAAGAGTGGTGACACACCACGGAAAAATACTAACTTTTAACATCCTTTGGCCAAAAAGGGCTGTGGTAGTGGGTGTGGAAAATCACTAAAAGGCTCATAACTTCTGAATGGTTTCACGTGTCACAAAACTTTGACCAGGTATGTCACCGGCCACAGAAGATCCAATTAACTCTTCAAGTTGTTTAGTCAAAAGTGGGCACAGCTGTTGGTGTCCACAGAAAGTAACATAATTTCCCAACAGATGAATGTAATACCACAAAGTTTTGTGACTCAGCATTTAGCTGCTGATAAGTCAATTGACACATGGCCACGCCTGCTTCCAGTTGAAATCTTTATTACAGATTTTAGACGTTAATATTTTCTGTGTACTGTATGTGTTTTGTATGACTATGACAAAATCACATGAAATGGAGAAAAAAAAACAGTACAAATGACTCTAAAATAATGTAATAATTCCTGTTTTTTACATTTGCACAAAATACTTTTATTCATAGTTATCATAGTTATTTAAACATGCACAAACTGAAATTATTTAAATGCTCTTGTACCATCTTGCATTCCTACTACACGATGTATGACATAAGTGTTCCGGGTTGATTCATATCCCATCCATTATTATATCATGTTTCGAACAGCTGACTGCTCTCAGAGTGTCACTACCTGGTCTGATCCAAAATCTGCTCTTGTTGGAGCCCAAACAAGCTGTAACATTATCCATGTTTACTTGTTTTCTTAAATACATCTGTATTGTAATGATTCCTATTCAAGGTTGTTTGTCTCTCGCTAAACAGAACTGCTTTGAGCTGTACATCCCCAACAACCGCGGTCAGCTGATTAAGGCATGTAAGACGGAGGCGGACGGGAGAGTGGTGGAGGGGAACCATATGGTCTACCGTATCTCAGCCCCCACCCCTGAGGAGAAGGACGAATGGATCCACAGCATTAAGTATGTAGTAGGGAGGGTTATGGAGAAAGTAAAGGGGATGTAAATACCAGAGAGAAATTTTGGCCAAAGAAGCACCAATGATGAAAGGTGCCTTTTGATATTCATGACCAATATTGCTCGGTTTGACATTTATTTTGATCAGTTTAGTCTTGTAAGGCAAGTTTTTTCAATATCTGTCTTTAATAATACACTTCCAACAACACCATTGTCTGGATGGTACACATTCCCTTTGTCTTAAAAATTTGGGGTGATCTGTGCAACTGAGTGGTGTTTTTTCTTTTGTTTGTTTTTTTTTAACAAATATTCATAAGTCAGACTGGCCCTTTACTGAGGTCTGATTTCTGTATTTTTCTGTCTGTCCAGTTCTGCTGTCAGTGTGGATCCTTTCTATGAAATGCTTGCTGCAAGGAAGAAACGTATATCCCTGAAGAAGAAAGAGGAGCAACCATAGATGATGCCCTTTATTTGATGTCCCTTCTTTGTCCCTCTCATCTCTTATTCTAACATGGGGCATGTTTTTTTTTTGTTGATTTGTTTTATTTTTCTTTGTTTTTTTTTTAATCCATACCTCTACCTACCTATTCATAGATTTCGTCGCCCCACATTCCTCCTTCCTCCTTGATGTGAGGACTCGTTGCTATCTTGTCTGTAAGACTTTTGAAAGGCACATTCAGAGTGAAGAACTCATCCACTGTGGCTGCCTCTACTACCTTGGTTCTAACACTACTGCTGTGATATTCAACACGACACACTACGGCCAGAGCACACCGTCCCGTCTTCTCACAACATTCCTCTCTTGTTTGACATCGAAGTGAACTGTGAAATCTGTCCTGTTCAGGGTAGCAAGCAGCTCCGGTTCTCTTGAAATCTTCCACATTTATAGATGGCATCTCAGTTGTCCAGAGAAGTCGCCTTTCTTCATTGTGCTTTCCCGGGATAAAATGTGAAATCGCCATTCATTTACTTTCAGTTGGTGTAGTTAAGAGAGCTGAGGAAGCCGTGGAAGTAAACGAGACAAAGTGGCAGTTAACTTTAGATTATTGAGATGTGCCCATTCTTATTGTACTCTTAATAGCTTTGCTACAGGTTAGTATATCTACACTGGCATTATAAAAGTCACGCTTAGATACTGTAAGCATTCAGTGAGGAAAATGTCACTGTTCATTGCCGTTCATGTATAGAGAAAACTTGTATAGCCTCATTCCTGTTGGTCTTAACTCAAATGCGGCCTGCTTTGAAGGCAAATTATGGTTGCCATATTTGCAAAACAAGTGGACACAACAATAAGCAAGTTTTCACTTTGGAAATACAGTAGCTGCTTATTGGCCTCTGGAGACAATTTTTTTTATAACATGTATGAGCAGCAGGGCAGAATACAGACTACTATGGTACAAGTATGGAGGCTTGTTGTAATGCCTTTTTAACACTAGTGAGCAATGAGTTACCCTTATGTCCTCTCACATTCAGTGCTACGGCGTGCCACAGATGATTTTCTTCTTGCTCAATACGAACACTGCTGTGTGAACACCGACATCTTTCTCACTAGTAATAACTCTCAGACATGTAACTGTTAAAACCCAGGTCTATACGCTATACTGAGTTCCAAGAAGTTACAATGGCAGCTTATAATGTATACTTTTTTGTAAATAGATGTTAGAATATTTGTTTACGATACACATAGAAATGATTTAATTTATTCTTTATTTTTTTGTTAAAATCAGGTTTTTTTTGTACAAGCTACTGTAGAACTGCATGTTGAGGACTCGAGGCATTGGTTGTAGGTACTGATGAACCATTGATACATGCGAGTATTTGGGTGCATTGGTTTGAGAAACGTTAGTGTTCCCTGTTGAATCAAGAAAAAAAATTTTGTGGGTTCATTTTCACAAATGAATCGTTTTGGGGGGAAAATTCATCTAATTCGTATTATCCTGTATAATTTCGTGTACTTCTGGGGAGTGCGAGAATGTTTTATAAGTGGGTAAGGGAGGTTTTGTAGTCTGATTTAATGCTGATATTACACTGTTTACACTGAGTGAATCATATTCAGAAAAGTGCAAGCAGTGAATGGTCTTTGAAGTGGCATCCTCTCTGTTTCCTGGACTGCTCAGTGTCCCAAGAAGTGAAAGGAAGCTGTTCACAATAGGTGACTTGGAAAATTTGCATCATGTACGACAAGCTAAAACCAGGGGATTTCTCCTGGTGACTAAATTGAAAAGACAAGAAAACAAGGAACACTAATAAATCTTTCATTCATTATGTAATAGTTAAATTATTCAGATGTAATGAATCAGTAACAATGTTAGATTTGTGTCCAAGGGTACACTTGCCTGACTTACCCCATAGATATTTAATCATTTTGCAGTAGTTTGTTATTGAATCTGCATTTTTAGATGTTAGGAAGGATCCAGCGCTACAATAATTGTCTACAGCACTTTATCAATTTTAGCATTTTGGAGATGTTTTCAAATGCTGTTATGTTGACTGACAGTACTCACTCTTTAGCACCATCTACTGGTGATCAAACAACACTGCAACATGCTCAAGGGGTGCACACAGGATTGTCAAGCATTGCTGACACCTTGACAATTCTAGCTATATTCTGGCCAACATACTGTATTTACGCTTCATGTGCACTCCTGTTGAAGATCATTTTGCATGAAGGTGACTATTTTTTCTCTCTCTGTGATCACAAGAGGCAAAACTTGTGTTTGTGTTTTTTAGGACACAGCAGACGATTGGTCCTTGAAGTACAGATGTAGAATTGCCTTTTACTCCCTTGTTGCTTTCCAGCAGCATCAAACTGACAAGATCCTTAACATATTTATTACTGTAGTTGTGAGCAAGTGCTGAAACAGTGCTTCTGCACATCACACACGTACACTCTGGGTATTCTTGAAGTGCAAAGTTGCCAAAAAAAAAAATGTTGGGACATCAAATGTTTTCACTTAGCAAGAAGTGACCACTGAAATGATCAGACACAGGACTGAAACCGGGCCTATATTTGTGACTCCGTGACCCCACAACAGCCTCTTTCAGAAAATGTGTTTATTTTGTATTTATTTATTTTTTATTTACTGCAAGGTGAAGATGGACAGATCATCTGTAAATGTAGCAAAACAAACCACGGTACATTGGTGCCAGTAAACTACTGTGTAACAATAAAAAGTGAACTGAGATGATGGATTGTTTGTGCCTGTTTTTATTCGCTGAAATGGTAAAGAGAATTCGCCTGCTTTTAGATTGTGGTTCTGACTCTTGTTTTAGCTGTGTAATAAATTTGTTAATGTTAGTTGAGTAATTTATACTGGCAGACGCAATATCTTCATGTAGTCATGGCCATTGTTTCAGTAACCCTAAGTGATTCGAGAAATCCTTTGAAAGCTGTTGAAGGTTTTCCAAGCTGCCGCGTGTGAGTCTCAGTGTTTGGGTGGGTTGTTGGATTTTACGTCAGATGCAAATAGTCTAATCACCGGGTAACCTCTCTGGCTCAGCGCGCGGCCATGAGCTGCGAATGCATGTTTGAGATTTAGGTCATTAATGCTATCACTGATAATGAGCTTGAAGTGGCTCTGCAAGTTTCTTTGCACAAAGATACTATCAGCTAGTTTCATTACTCGTATCAGGTTTGTGGTATTCAAAGTTCGTGGAGAAAAAAAAAATTATAGGACATGAATATTCCACATTTTTTATTTACAGTGTCAAAATACTGTTGCAAGAATAATGTCAAGAAATAATGGCAAGTGTTAACCTGGCTAACGTAACACAACGTACAAGAACAAATATACAATCAAGGCAGGGTATTTAGCAAACACAAAACCACAAAACAATTAAGTACAATAAACATATAAGACACATAAGTGTGCCATATTTTAAAAACATAATATCTAAAGTATTGAAAAAAGTGAGAAACAAGTTAAGTTATGTTAAGTAAACAAACTGTATATTGAGGATATAAAAAGGTTGTGAGAAGCAGCAAATCCGAAACTGGAAATGGAGAGTTAATCTCATGCTGAAAGCTATTTGTGTTGTTTTAAATAAACTTACCTATGATATTTGCATTTATTTAGTGATTTTTCTGTGTCATAAGAAAAGGAATGCAATATCCCACTAAGAGTCCATGTATTGAGTGTTATGTATGGGCCTCATTGAATAACCTTAATTGGCCAGGCTTTCCATCTTAAAACACAATGAACAAATTCAATAAAACATTATCAATTTATCTATAATACAAAGATTAATAAAAATATAAAAGGTCATCAAATCTACAGTTTCTTTGGTAAAGTAGCTGTATCTTTCATGGAAAACTTTTTAAAAGATAATCCACAACACAATTTGATTGCCCAGCACATCAGTGCTGTCAGCATCTCCTCCCATGTTTAAAGCTAACAACATGCTGACCCCGTATGAGGCCCGCTAACGTCATCATAAGGGCCTCTACAGAGTTCAGTCTGATTAACAACATGACAATATGTCACATACAGTATATCACTCACTTGTGCGTGTAAAACAAAACACTAAATCATCGTCACATTAGGTAATGGCCAGAAACTACGGGCAAAGAACACTAATTCCCTACGCCGTATCTGTAAATACAGATTTGGACAGAATAAAAACGCTTTTAATTTTTTTTCTTTTTTTTTTTTTCTTAAGAAAAAGTCACTGGCTGAGTTAAAAGGAAGGCATTGATTCATAAACTGAACAGAAGTGGGAGCCACAAAATGATCTCGCCATTTGTGCTGCAAGTCAAAGTGACTTTTATTATTTCCCTGTATTCCCTTTGGTTTCTATGGTTACTATTTGATGATAAACTTGCTCACTGAGTTCCAGGCTACCTGCAAGGCCGGTGCTCACTGGTGGTTACCCTTAGCTACACGGGTCAAAGGGGTACTTTGTGACCCCTCCATGCAGCTCCACCTCTGTCTCAGACCACGCGATGACATCACCATTGAGGTGACTGCTGCAGGACGACAAGCTGTAGATGTCACTAGCGGGAAGGACATGAGACCACATGTTCAGATCTGAGATCTCACCCACAAATGACTGCGTCGCATCAAAACGACCTCCCAAGGCGTCCTGAGGGAAAGAGAAGCGCTGCAGTTAAAATCGAACTTTGACGATGCCATCACTACTTTTTCAGAAACTTGCAGGCTGTGAGGGAGACATGAGAATGGTGGGTAACTGAGTCAAACCTAACTCAATTTCAGTTTTATAAATCAGAATCAGCGGTCAGGAGGGATGACAGGAGCCTTGGCAGAATGATGCTGGACTTGCAGGTCTCAGGTTAGACTGTAAAAGTCTATATCTTATTTATGTTGAATAGCTCCCTCTGTCTTTACCTGCTCCTGTCCGAGGATAAAGACCCCTCCAGGTCTGACGGGATGCCAGGCCGACAGGTTCTCCCCGGACCCCCTCTGCACCCCGTCCTGGAAGACCTCCCACTGACCGTCCCGCGTTGACCACGTCACACACATGTGGTGCCACTTTCCATCGCTCAGAGACAGGGGCAGGGTCACCGCCTGTGGACGGGGCGGTGAAAATAGTGAGACACTGTATTTAACACTTAACAAGATCTGTGATCATATTGTTCAGTGTTAAAGTTATGAATATACAGTTTTGTTAATAAACATGATGCCCATTCTTGTGGCACAAATTTAGATTATTCAATAATTTCAGGAATTTATCATGTATTCCTGTTGAGTTCTGGACGAGATAACAAAAAGCTCTCGCTCCCATTGCCCATTTGCTATAACAGCCCTGATATGTAAAACCCTTCACCTAACCATCACTCTACCCTTAAATGTTGTGGATATTTCTTGCATAGACCTGTATTGGGATTCATAATAAGGTGCACTGGAGGTAGAAATAATCTCAGTGGGCAGGGCCAAAGCATCAAACACAGGTATTATCAATGACATTAATTATGGTTCTTCTCCGTTTAAGTGAACCAGAGCCTTTCCAGTTAGCAAGGATGCACATCAGCAGGACCCTGGCTCTGTTAGACCTAAATGAAATGCAGCCTTAATTAATGTCATTAGTAACAGCGGTGATTCCCCTGCTGTCAAGGTAGAGGCAAGGTAGGAACTGGCAAACGAGTCTACCTAAATAGCTTTAGTTTGCTCCCTTCAAGAGTATCTAAACCCCAAACAGAAACCTCTGTGAAGCCTGACCTCTAATGGTGAAATAGTAGAGTGGCTGTGAGAGGAATTGAAAAGAATATTGTATGTTACCACAGGTATGAAACATGCAACTGATTTGAGGTGCTTCTTATAGATAATGTCCCATGCATTTGCACCGATTGTGTGCCCATATGTAGGATAGAAATCTTGACCAACAGGTTCTGGCACAGCACTGTAGCCTCCTATCCGTCTTAATAATGTGGCACACTAGAAGTTTAGAATCGGCTTAGACAGCAGGTGGAGGTTTGGCGCTCAGCTGAGGGATACGAGTGTCACCGCAGACAGAGCTTTACTCGGGGAGCCCTGCAGGTTTGGTTTTCCTCTCTCTCACCTTGTCATCTATCAGCAGCTCCATGGGGTTGTTCCCCCACTCGATAAGCACCAGTTCATTGGCCTGTCCAGGTACAGAGTAAGAGAACGGAGTCCCCATGCCAGGCCCCACGCCCGCTTTGATCCAGAGACACAAGGTCAGGGCAAAGATCTCATGAAGCAGGGTCGTCTTTACCCTCCCGTACATGTAGTTGGTCCTCATGGGGAAGCCAATCTGGAAGGCCTCAGGACTTTTGGTTTTCTTTCCACTGGAACCTGTAAATGAACATTTAAAACATTAAAACAGAACTCATCTTCAGTTACTGGCAGTGACTGCTATAATGAGGCATTGTAGTCAGTGAATACCTGCGAAGTGCAGCTGACTCAGCAATGTGTCCAGTTTATTTGGGTGGAACCCTGAATAGGACCCTGGCGGTCGGTATCCTGTGCGTAGAAGGTAACCGTGACTATCTGCTTCATTACCATGGTGATCAACATCAAGACTGCCATCATGGTCAGGCTCAGCATCGTGGTGGTTGTCATCATCATTTCCACCACTGTGATTGTCGCTGTGGTTTCCATTGTCGTGATGGCCATCATCATGTCCGTCAAGGTTTCCATCGTGGTCCTTTGGGTGTGTGTCGTTGTGGTGGTCGTCAGGACTGCTCTGGTCGTCATGGTGGTCCGGGCTGCTGAGGGCTGCGGTGTGACGGTGCAGCTGCTGCTCCAGAGTGTTGATGTTCCTCTGCAGCAGCTCCTTCAGAGAGCTGGAGTAGCTGGTGGATGTGTTCCTCTTCTGCTGGGACAAATAACACAATGCTTTACTACGGAAATATTCATCTTTTCTATTAGGTCAGCGTAAAAACAATAATTTATTAATTCTTGTTAAACATCTGTCTCTTAATCCTTGTGATTTCTGCTTATGCCAGAACACATCCCAATACTTGTTCTCAAAGCTGCTTTGGCACAGACACACCTGAGCAACCTTCATGTGAGCATGTGCTTGTTTGTCACTAGACAGCACTTGGTGTGTGTTACATCCAGTCATTTATTATGATTTATAATAAACTGTTGTTGAATGTGATGGTCAAGCATGTGTTGAGACTGCGGTATCTACTCTATTTTGCCTGCTTCTTTCACCATGTGTGTCTTTCTGTCTCTCTTCCATCCAGGTAATCCAGGCTTTGTCCAGTTGCATACCCTGATTACCAGTCTGTCAAAGGAGATCATGATAATTGATGCTGATCTTAGACCTGCACCCATCTACAGTCCCTGACATCTCTGTGACCACGATCCAAGAGAAAAGAAAAGGATGGATTAATGGAAAGACACAATGGACGAATCCGCCAAGACAGCAGATAGAAACAGGGATTAATTAAGGAACTAAACACACGAAGAGAAAGCAGGATGCACGTAGCAGACTTAACTTACACCAAGCCGAAATGTGCCAGCCAATCCAGCCACAGTGATCTTGTGATATTTCTGTCTTTATCAGATCAGACGGTGACGTCCAGGAAACTGTTGCTACCCACTTAGCCCATCTGACAGAGACAGAGGGGGCATGAGACCAAACCGATCCCTCGCCAGCGTAGCAGGCTTAAACAATGAAGTCATTCATCATTCCTTTGACTTACGCAGCATACACAGTACTTTGGGAGGTGTGTTTTTAAATGAACAAACCTCTGTCAACAGCATGGCTGCATCAAAAAAAGGAAAAGCCATGCACTACAGATCACAAATCACCCACTGTCTCCACATCTCTCTCATCTCTCAGATACATGGTGTTTCTTTTTAACCCTATCTTTTATCTGTGAGTACAAAGTTTCAAAAGTTTTCTCTTCCTGCTGCTCACCTGCAGGTTGTCCAGCCTCTTCTTCAGCGCCTGCAGCATCCTCTCCATCTGCTCTGGTGATGATGTTATATCCCCTGGCATCATGTGTTTGTCCTTCACTTGGTTGCTGTTGCTATGCCCTCCGTCTGACCGGTGCCCCCCCATGGAGGGGTAGTGTGGCGAGTCCGGTATGAGGTTGCTGTTTCCATGGTGACCCTGCTGGTTGCTATAGCGCCCAGTGTCAGTGTACATGTGAGGACTGGCCGCCCCTCCGTGACGGGGGCGTGAAGCTGTACCATGTTGGTCATCGTGAGCCGTCATGCCCTGTCCAAAGCCCTCACACAGGGTGAGCTTGGCTGTCAGCTCTCTGATGGTCTCCCTCTGGTCGAGGATTGTCTCTTTCTGCTGGACAAGGCTCTCCCTAAGGTGAAGGATGGTGGCTTTGGCCTCGTCGGTCACCCCCCACCAGCCAGAGGGAGGGCCCCCTGGTGTGCTTTGATGCCCTGGTCCACTGGGCCCTGACCCCCCCATACCTGGCCCTGCAGGGGGGAAGCAGGCAGGGTCTGCATCGACTGGGATGGGGGTGCACACAAAGCGTGGGTGGGTGACGTAGTTATGGTCAGACCCTGAAGTGGCAGATGCAGGGCAGAGGGGGAGTGAAAGTATAAAGAACACAAGACGGATAAGCGAGGTAGACAGGTGTAGAGACTGAGAGTTCCTCATGCTTTCTGTCCACAGTTCAGCCGATAAGAGTAAAGAGCTTGGCTTCGGTTCAAAAAGTTTTATGCCAGTGGAAGCGAAGGTTATGCCTATGTTCATGTTGCTGAAACAGCAGCATTGCTGAGCAGGAGAACAAATATTTCCATCCACTCAGTATTTAAAGAACTGCAATGAATCGATTAAAATCAATTAAAACAGTTTATTAACGTTTTATCCTCCTTGGCTTTATGAGA
>OMLB01027780.1:2034-15023 GCA_900302555.1 Myripristis jacobus | reverse complement strand
AGTCAGCGTATCCGATTTTGTTTCAATAAACCACGATACACATTGTGCCTTTTCTTGAGGAGTAGCCATTTTTTAGGGGTTTATTTAACAGAACCTATTTCATCAACAGGGTACCTGAAATACACAAATGCAATGTGATTAAAAACTTTGATAACCACTGAGTACATAGAACAAATCTGATTAACATACTGTATCTCATCAATTGCTTTTGTAATAGATTTTTTTAAATTGTAAAGAGACTTTGTGGACACCCTGTATATGCTCTGTGCCCTGGAAGTTGTGTAAGGACAGAAAAGGTGTAAAGACTCATGATAAAGGGTATCACAATAATATGACTTTTCCCTCTTTTCAAATACACACAGCTCAACAAAGAACAGACATAATGTGCAGAAAGCGACTCTCTGTAGACAGAGCTACCGGATCCCTGAACAGCCTCTTGGCCCATGACCTTCAAGACCCTCCAACCAGACCATGCCAAATAAACTCTGGGACATGAATGGAGGATGTGAGAGCTTGCTGACCTGTCTGGAACATTCTGGAAAGCCAACATTACATTGTGCAAGCTCAGCGGCCCATGCATGACGCTAGAGACCAGCAGCAGGCTTGTGGTGAGTGAAAGGTTTTCCTTTTGTTCAAGCAAAATGTTCTCTGAGCCCGAGCCACTGACACACAACAGGCAGTCGCTTTTTAGCCACATGTAACTGGCACAGTGAGGGAAAATGCTAAATCGAGTGGACATAATGCCAATTCTTGAGGCTACAAAGTGTAAGATTAAGTTGGACTTGCACCTCTCTAAGCCCCCCTCTACTTTTACCTGATTATAGGCACTTCTCAACCTACAGGAGACTAATCTCTTCAGAGCAACAAACTGTCTCTAAACCTTAAGTGAGCACTCAATCTGTCAATTTTCACCTCTGTTCCCTTTATTATTCCTTGATGCATCATCAGCTGTCAGGAGTAGTCAAACATGAGTGTGCTGCATGTGTGCAGTTTACTGTTGCTATATTACATGATTTCTGTTTATTAAAGCACAAATTTTTTCAATAGGTCTGCGACACAAAAGAAACTGCACTTTCTACACTGCCCTGAACATTTTAAATAAAAATACATTGGCTTTAGCTGTGCCTGAATCAAGAAAATAATGAAAAGCTGCATCTTCTCTATGCTTTTTATAGTCTTAAGCATATTTTGGGTCCATTGTAGTATCTGTCGTGATGCTCACTAAATACTTTGTTAACAAATGAGCAGATAATGGGATGCTTGAATTTATCTTCAAATATTCAATTCAGTTCAATCAATCATGTAATCATGTCATCGTAACTGTCGCAGTTACTGGTGGCCAAATGCTAGATGCTGTTTGGTTCGGTGAAAGTGCTTTGTTAAATAAAGGACCAGTTTCAAAATGATCATGGTGTCTTTTTTAATACACATGGCAAACAAACAAAAGCATGGATGACATTTTTCTCTATCCACTTTTTAATCATTCTTTGAATCCAAATATTATAAACACATATCACAACATGATGCAATCACCCAAAATAAAACATGAAATAAAGACAGCATTACATTTCAAAGATTTAAAAAAAAAAACATAATGGAAAGGGCAACTACAACCAAATCCCAGTGTTTTAATAATAATAACAATAATAATAATGATAATAAAAAAATAAGGCAAAGCTGGAAGGCATAACTACATAATGACAAAAGCAACATAATAATAATAATAATAATAATAATAATAATAATGATAACAAGAACATAAAAGCTGCTTGTTATATTTTCCCCAGTTTGCTGTTAAATTGTAAGATGATGATGTCCATAAATCTTGACACATTTCCTCTATGGCTGCTGGCTATATCTAGGCTGGAAACTGGAAATTAGCTGTAAGAAAAAAAAAAAAAAAAGAATATTATGCAAAAACATCAGATACAATATTTGGTATTTCTGCTATTGTAATCATTTCCTTGATTTCTAAAACAAAACAGTACACATTTGATAGAATCCTTTAAAACTTCCAAAGCAACACAGACTATGATCAGGTGGCACTGACATAAAAACCTTTAACTGTGCACATGCAGAACAATAAGTGTAGGATTATTAAACTACTGTCAACTAAATTGCATCATTACCCATCTGCAGGTCTGTAAGTTAGTTTGTATTGACCTTTTATCTCGTATTGACTGCATCTCACATTTTTCTGTCCCTGATGCCGTTACTGCTATTTGCCAGCACTCCATTTGAAATATCATCGTCAAAGGAAATGAAGCAAGATGCCTCTAACAACTGATCACATGAAAGCACAGGAAAAATAACTGGGAATACCACTAGGATTGTTACAAACCTTTTCCCAAGTTGTTCAATTCAACATTTAAGTCTCTATAATCTTTGTTCTGACCTATGACAATTAACTAGCACGTTTTGATATCACAGATTCTACTGCACAACTTCGCCCAGTGAAATGATTATGGCATCTGCTTAATGATCTGTCTCTTACCACAGGTATCCCTCCTTGAATTCGGTGAATTTGTGCCGAACCATAAATGTTGCTAGAGCGTCTGCTACCTGGTGACAGATAAGGAAGTCTGAGTTACAGCACACAGTCCACACACACTATTGCCTGCTGGATGTATAAAAACACATGCAAGGATAGCTCGCACTCAGCAAAGGAGGAAAAACACTCCTGGAATACACAGCGACCATGTTTTTCTACATCTGACCCATAAAATGTCCGGGTGAAATGGTGCAAACATTGTCACTTGTATAATGTTTGCAACAATGTGATTCAATAAGTGATAATGCAACATCTTGGTTTAAAGAGTTTTCATATTTTTGATTTAAAACATTTGCATTCGATCCCATCATTTACTCTCCACAGTAATTCTAACAGTATCTTGGTAAAATACACACAGCCACAGCTTTATGTGGTGGTGAGCAACACTTACTTTTTCAGGTGCATCCTCGTGGACGGCATGACCGCACTGAGGGAGGACCTGCATCTGGAACTTCCCTGTGGACAGACAGATAGATTACGGATTATGGATTACAGACATGACTGAGGGTTATGAAGTCTCACCTACAGTATATGACATAAGATAAACACAAGCATTTAATCTGTGCTCCTCACCTTGCATCTGTCCAATTGTAAGGTCTTTGTCAAGCCTGTCCACTCCTACAGAGAACGATATTGTACAAGTCAGTGGTGTTCAGAAAATAGGGGACAACCATAAAAATTGCACACTTTGAGAATTGAATAGATCAGCACATGCATGCTTGGAGTGTTTTTTATGCTTTTTTTGCTTGTCTACACAAACATAGCATAATTTGTGACCTTAGAATGTTTTGCACAATCCCAGATGATGATGCAAATGAGAGAAGTTGTGGTCACTCTCGGCTCTAACCTGCGAGCAGCAGCAGTTTTGGCACAGGGCAGGTGAGAAAGAGCGCAGACAGGCCTCTGAACCAGCCCTCCCAATATTTTTCCGTCTTCGACAACTCCACTCGCCAGGTAAATACACTCTCCTTCTTTATCTATGGGGAAAGAGCATGTCAGCTTTTAAATGTTCTTTTCTAACACATACACTTTACATGAGAGAATGAGACATAGAGTCAGTGATCACTTTATCAGGTCCACCTGTACAATCTAATGCCAATTCAACAGCTCTGCCATGAATTCTACCTTTTAAGTTTATAATGTTCAGTTTTTGGTGACAGTGTTGGGAATGTGTAAATTTAATTCTGTTTATTATTGAGGTTGTAGTTTACAGATGTACTGGACTACATTATATTGAGAGGTGTTTCTAATTTTGTTGCTCTCCGTATTTACAGACATGAGGGTTGGACAGAATAGTAGAAACACCGCTCAATAAAATGCAGTCCAGTACAACAGCACCACTAACTATGAGCTCCATGCCAAACACAGAATTGAATGAACACCTCTATTACTGTGACAAACAGAAAACCTGAGCATTATAGGCATCAGAAAAGTAAACTTTCTGGCACAACAGTTGCATTGGATTGTATTAGATTGGACCTACTAAAGTGACCACTGAGTGTAAATAAGGAGCATCGGCATTAACCTCTTGGTCATCTTCCTTCATTCTTTTATTGTTGGATTCTTCTTCTGCTTCTTCCTCCTCTTCCTCTTCTATTATGCCTTCACCGATGCTGTTAGAGACACCTGGACTGCTGATGGGTTCCTCCCACCTGCCAATTGGGGACATTAGAAAGAAAGCAATGTACATAGAGCCCGCAAGATGACACAGCATTTAACAATAGACTAGAAACAGAGCAGACGTACTTTTTCACCTGACCTCCCATTGACACCCGCGCTGACTCGATGTTTCGGATCTGGCCGCTCTTCACACTGAATGGGAACAATAACGTGCAAGTGAAGAAATTTTCTTCCATGCTGAAAGTCTGGAGGTCAATTTCAAACAGGGGAGCTGCAGAAGTAACTTAAAGGAAATGCTCAACAATGGACATGGACACACTCCAAAAGATTAAACAAACAAACAAATAAATAAAAAAAAAAAAAATTAAAAATGCCCCCACCGGGGCTCTTACTGATTTTAAGAAATAATTTCTAGGAGAATATGTATCAGTCTGCAAGATCAAATAATGTTGCCCTCCTCATTATTCAAAGAGGGTCACTTTACCAATTGTTTATATTTTTACCTCCACTCAATGGCATTCTCCAGAGATTTAAAAGTCTTTGGCCGACTCCTGAGGAAATTCTGCATACTGTTCAAAGCATCCATCGCTGTGCCTGATAACAAAAAGAGCTGGCTGTAAATGTACCTACTTGTACAATAACACAACACTTATTTAATCATTTACAATTGTTTAAATTTGGTGTAATTTTCTTTTGACCAAACATTCAAACTCCCAAAAATCCTCTATTTAGGGACAAAAATAAAACACATTTCTTCCAGTGTTTAGACGTTGCGCTGCTATTTTCACTCAGGTTTTTACAGCTGAACAGTACTGATACATCGTACTCTGTCTTCCACAAAGTGCAGACACTTACCCTCAACAACGTCGATGACGCAAAGGCCGAGTAGGGAAGGTATATGATTGGCAGCGGCTGTGTGAACTGCGATAGCTCCGCCCATGCTGTGTCCAATAATCATGATCGGAGGAGGGTTCTCTCCATAGAGTGCCTCCACCACTTTGCCAATATCCCTTAAGTGGAAGAGAGGGCAAGCAGTATTAACTTTCTAACAGGGCAGGACAACAAAACATAAGTCTGCATATTTGTATGATCTGTGTCAGTCCACCAAGTCTTTCTGAAAACATAAAGAGCTATCTAACAAAGCCAGAAACCAGGAGACTGAGATCTTATTTATATTGAGCAGGGAAACTGACGTAGTTGACTCTTTTTGATCTCTTTTTCTCTATACTACATGACTCAGTCCTCCTCCCAACTCTCAGGTCCACTGCTGCTCTCTCTGATTTCCTGTCCCTTTTCTATGATGCTTGTCTGACAACAAGCTGTTCAAACTGTGCGGAATTGCTGATAACAGAACAAGTGTCCGTGTTAACTGCTCACACAAGTATGTCTGACCAGACGGCTTACTTGGCCATTGTGTCTGCAGAGAGATCTTCAGGATTTTTCACTTTGGTGTCACCTGCAGGTGATGAGAGAGAGAGAAAAAAACATTCACAGTTTGTTCCCGGACCTGACAGATGATACAGCACCATGGGGACAGTTTATTGTCAGTGGGAAGGAAAGTCCTTCAGCAGCAATTTGTAGTCATCATAATATCTGGGGCCTATTGCAGCTATGACTGCAATACGTCAATTCTGAAAAGAAAAATGTGTTTTACAAGAACTTTTCTGACAATTAATCTTAAATGATAAATGCTTGATGTCATGTTTTCAAGAAACTAAATTATTGTTTTGTATAGAGGATGTCCTCTGAAGGTTATTGACTTGCTTTATCACATAACTAACATTAAGTAATTTTAAGTGGTATGTGTTAGAATGTAATTTTAACACATTTTAATGAGAAACACTGATGAATTTCCCCTCAGGATTACACCATGATACACTTGACCACTACCCTGTAATGCGTTTTCTGTTACGCTGAGTATATATACACATAACAGCATAACTGGCATTATTCAAAGGGATTAGTATTACTGGTGGACCTAAAGGAACTGAGAAATATTTTGAGTTACAATGTGCAATTTCTGAGGTATCACAAGGCAAATAAGCATCCAAGCAATACTGTATCATCCTGATAATTGTATGTGTGTGTATCAGAGGATGCATTGTACTTGAAAAGGCATCTCATTTTTTTTCTTTTGCAGAATATCAGATAAACTTAGTCGCCTAAACATGCCTAGTTACTTACATTAAAAGGGACCTGACAAAAAACAAAACTGATACACAGTCAGTGCTTCATATTGATTATGGTCTTACGAATATATATACACTTGTGCTGGAGTTTTCATTCAGTGTCTTCTGACCATTTTCTGATATTTACCATGAGCTCGCAGGTCCATAGCCACGACCCTGCAGTTGATCCTGCTGCATATCACGGCCTGCGAACACACACACACACAAAATAGCACAGCTTCATATAGATTAAATTTTCTATCATGTTAAATGCATGGTAAGATGCATAAGAAGAGTCACGATGCTCACAGTGAACACAGCCCAGGAGAGAGCAGAGTGGCCTCCTCCGTGAAGCAGGAGCAGCACAGGGCCGTGGGAACCGCTGCAGTAGATTCTGAAAATGTGCAGGCAGGTCAAGGAAACATATGCAAGTAGAGTGGCTATGAAACAAGCAGAGATTCTGCACAGTCTCACCGCTCATCATCCATGATGATCTGCTAAACTGTAGGTTTTCCTGAATACAAGAAGCTGTGCAACTTTCACTTCATTTTATTGATTATTTGCAGCTCAATAAATATCTCTCAAGGTTTGTACACTGAGATGAAGCATAGAGTAGAGAGAATGGTCTTAACACTGGAGTAACTAACTTGTACTCACAGTAGATGATAGTTGTGGTAAACACTGTGTAAACTACAGAGTATTATTATTTCAAATAATACTTAGAGCATATATGTAGCAATAGAATTACTTTTTTCAAGTTTTAATATACAAACAACAGTTGCTGAGCCCAAATTCATTTTTAGCAACACCCTGATCCACATTCATACATTTAGGAACAGCCCAATACAGTCACAGTCTTCTACTGTTGGAAACTGTGCAGCTACACTGGAGCAATCAGAGATGCCTTGCTCAAAGGGACTTTGATGGAGCTTGTCGTGCTAAGAGTGTGTTCCTCGTTCACTTTCCCTGTGAGGGTTTTGTTGTTGGTGCAGAACCGGTGACCTTTCAATCACAGCCCTGCTCTAATAACCTTTAGGCGACTGTCACATCGCATCACTAATCATCAGTGTCGGCCTTCCTGCTGACATGATGAACAGAAGCAACAAGTAAGGATATGTCTTTGCCATTTTCATTTTCCACCTCAACGTCTTCCATTGTTTGAAAGTATTGACTCCAGGGCAGCGGGGAGAAATCTCTCTTCCTGCCAGGTCTGTAAACAAAAGAAAACAAGCAAACAGTAACTCAATCTGCACCTGTGCTTATCGTCCCAGGCTTTTGCACGATAACTCGCTGAGGTTAGATTATATTCACAACCAGAAGGTCATGCTAAAATAAGTTACTGGAAAGTGTTTCATTGCATAGGAAAACACCCCAAAATGATAAAAGATAGCTTTGCAGTCACATGTAGTCAAGAACTGCAACATTAAAGAGATTTTTTTTTTTTAAATAAATCTATGAGAGTCTAGATAATGTAGTATTCTTCGAACTAGTGACATCAAGAAAGTTTCGAGTTTCAGTTTCACCCACTGAAATCATCTACTGAATATTCTGAGAGTGACTTTGCATTTGTGTCAGTGGTAATAAGACCTCTGGCTTTCCTGGTCCTTCTCAAAAGAGCAAACTGAGAAATTTCTAAAATGACAACGAAATGACAAAGCCCCAGAATTCTAGCTCAGTCCCAGTGATGAAAATGTATATCAAAATATAAACCTGAGCAGCATATTTATTAGAACTGCACTGAAAAGTATAGAGTTGCAACAAAACTTAGAGACATGGCATGATGAGTTCATTGAGTTTATTTCCTTTTTACATGTGGCGTCTCATTTTCACCTCACATTATTAACAGGCACGAGTTGGCAAAGCAATGGCTGCTGGCTATTAGCTGAAAAACAACTCAGTCAAATACATTCGAGGATCATTTTAATTTGAGGAGTTTGTGTGTTCGCTCTGGTTTGGTTACAGCGAGCGGCTCAGATGCATGAGTTTGGATAATGTTTCCCTCACCCTCACGACTGCAGGAAGCTGTGATGATCTGACACTCGCCTCCCGCTGCTATGCATGTGTCAGTGTTCGTCACAAGTTTGCTTCACAAATACTGCAAATATGGTATTACACACACACACAGGAGTACACCTTGGAGAAAATCGGTGCCTAATCAATTTCTTGCATAAGGGTGATTTAGAGGCTGTTTTCTTTTTCCCCCATAATAATCCCTCCTATCCTAATTTCTGCTGTCACTGAATGATTTGATGACATGTGGCAGCAGTAAGTTATCTAGAGGCACGTTTAACTGCATGTTTTAGACTTGAATGATATTTCAGATGACATCTTTGAGACGCATCAAAATTTAAAGGGCCGCTTGTGTTTCTCCGCAACCCTGTCAAACATGTCACGACCGACAGGGATGACAAACACACCGACTCCGAGGCTGCGAGCCGCACATATGGCTGCTGGCCAAAGCCGCTCTCACAAAATAAGAAAAAAAATGGGTGAAAAATGACAATAATCCCAACCTAGTCGAGCCAAATGGAAATCAAATACTGGTTTTATCAACTGTTACCACATAGCTACGGCAGAAACACGACCTGACAATCACATCCTCCGCTACGCAGTGCCATCTGCCTCCGAGGAGACCAGCTGGGAAGGTAGCCGGAGTCAGCCGCTAGCTAACCTGTCCACACACACACACACACACACACACACACACACACACACACACACACAGTATCTGCAGCTTTTCATTCCCACTGTGAAGCCTCTGAACCATCTTTAAGCTGATAGTGAACGCTTACAATGTCAACTTACGACACTGAAAAATCAAAACTATGCTACCGTTTCTGCTTATTTTGACACCGCAGGACGTAGCTAGCTAGCCAAACAGTGGATTTCACCAATCACGACGACCTCATTGCCATAATATACCGACACGACATAACTATTATTACACACACACACAAAATGTCATGCCATGCAACGCAGTGGATAGTGAATATCACTGTCCAAACTCTGCTAGCAGCGGCCAGGGTTAGCCCAAGAGTAACGTCTCAGCTCTTCATCATTAAACTGGATAAAAAACGGGTAGCTCAAGTCAAATTAAATCTTTCAGCGTCTCTTCTTTGCTTTGAGCAGATAAAGTCCGTCAGTATCGGTGTGTAGGGCTGTGCTCAGCGGCGTCGAGGGGCTGATGCTGGACATGACAGGGAGCGTCAGGTAGCTAACAGAGTTGAGCATGCTAACGTGATGCTAACTCACTCACCCCATTCTCATTTTGGAGCCCGACTGCAAACCACCTGCCATCGGAGGTCTGGAGGCTAACAGATTCAAATGCAACTGTTTCTCCATGTTGATAAGAGTGGCCTAGTGTTCTGTCAAGAACTGCTCAACACGACCTCCCCCCTCTTTCGCAGCATATGATTCTTCTTGGATTCGTGCACCGAGGCTCAACCAGGTACTGGGTAAATTTCAGCTTGACGTCTGTCCAGCTAGCCTGTGTAGCTAAATGGGTACCGCTCCTCCTCTTCTTCTTCTGTTGCAGATACTTCACCCCCGCTGCTGCTGCTTCTTCTTCGTCGTTCTGTTATCAGGTGGTTGGCGTTCACATTGTGTCGCATCATCGCCGTCTACTGCCCAGGAAAAGTCACACTCTGTCTCAACATCAAAACAATAAAACACTACATTATTAATGACTTCCTAGCTTCAGAATACCTTTAAATGCATGAGATGGTAGCTTCCACTGATGTGCTTATCTCAGAGAAAAATGAGCAAAATCCATATCCTGAGAATTTATCCTCATACTGTATTAAAAAAACAAAAAACAAAAAACAAAACGATGTACACTTCCGCTTTCTAAGTAGCCACACATGGATTCTGAAATGCTCTATATTCATATGTTAGCAGGCTGTATAATTCATTCACTTGGTGTAAGTGGAAAAATGCACATACACCTGCACACCCCGGCTTTGCAGACTGTGCATCATTGCAGAGGAGAGTGGCTGTGAGTCCAGAGAGGAAAATGTTATTTGTTGTAATTTGTTTAGTTGTCATATACCCTGACCTGTTTCTGAAGCAGCACCTAGTCAGGCTGGAGGATTCAAGCCAGCAGGGTCAGCCAGTCTTTTAAACTTTATTGCTGGCACGGGTTCAAGTTGTTTCTTTACTTCTGATCGGACTGATTCAAGGCAGATCAGAGACTGTGTGAACAGGGTTCGATTGTTGCCTGAATCTGTAGGAAAAACCTGACAGCAACACAGCTCACACAACAGTCTCACATTCCCTGCTTCCCTTAATTGCACTTCACTGTTTGGACATATGGTGGCAGTAGCGTACATTTTAAACACAAGCTGCTTTAAGACATCTTGTCAATAAGCTGACTACATCAATTTAAATAAAGCGCAGAAATATGTCAGCTAGAACCTGCTGTGTGACTTACTGAGAAATATCTTGTTGTAAATGTACACTGAATGTTCAGCTTAACTTAAATCAGGAATGTTGGAAAAATACTCATTAAATATTTATAATATATAGTGTTTGTTTTTTCTGTTTTCACATAAAGTTGTGCTCTACTTGACATTGCACCCTTTTAAGATGTCAGTGCTCCCCTTGCTCTGTCTCACTTGTTCGCATATGATAACATAATAATATATGCATTATATTTTTGCATTATATTCTGTAGGATTTTGTACATGAATAGTCAGTCACTGGCACCAACATCAGCTTCAGTCAGACACTCAGGATCTGTTGTCTTTCATAACAAACCACCTGTAGATGCAAATGAGGAGTTCATTAGCAAAATCAGATATCTGTATTGATATCTGTAAACCATATTTTCCCAGGTATTGCCAAAAAAAAAAATCACTGGTAGGCTTATCCAAAGGCAGCATGTCAAATGAAGCCTTATATACAAATGAACCCTTACATACACAGTACTGACTGATGAATGACCAATATTATAACTGACTTGTTGTAAACTCACAGGGTTGGGAAATGGGACATCATCATTTCCAGGATACACTTTATTTTTTTAAAGCATTGTGGTACGAACGTAATTAGAGCAATAACATCTGTTTTATGTGAAAGGCTGTATTGTCAAGTGTGCCTTCAGTTCAGTGATACACTAAAGCTCGGATCATTTGAACAGATTTTTTGAATGTTGGTCTACAACAGTGACGCTGCTGCACAGTGATGCAGGTGAGGACATGCTGTGTCCTGGCCTGTCTGTGATGCTTCATACCAAATGGACGAGAGAGGCGGACGTCTCACACAGGATTTATTGCTCACTTCGTACACACAGTGTGTATTTCACTCTCAAGTTGCTTAAGAGAAACACAAACTGGCTGTCGAGTGGGGGATGGGCTGCTCTTGTGTGTTGGAGCCCAACTTTGTGGATCAGTTTGATACTATGTATTTATTTATTTCTCTAAAAAATACGTACATATTGATATAGAGTGATCCATGGATTGATAGAAAATGATTTATGATAGTAGGTATAGAGTCAAGGGCTGCTTTAAAAAGGTCGCCTACCCTGAAGAGTTTGTTTGGCTCCTCAGCTGGTGAAGCCATGATAGTTGCCTTTAACACTGTGGTTTCACTGACAGCTGAATTGAAAATAATCTAATAAGAATCTAATCCAGCCAAAGCGAAACGGAACCAAGCAGCTGATTGCTGAGTCTTGGGGATATGTGGGGCTATTTACTTTCATCATGAAAGTAATGATGAAGACATGTCTTGTGGCATGTCTTCTGATGATGTTGATGTTAATAGTATAAATTATGAATTATTGGTTGTCTATAGAATAACGGTTATTTACGGTATCGTCAGTACATTGGAGGTCTGATGTGTGGGGATAGCGAGGACGGCTGCCAGACAACACAGGTGGCTGTGTCCATGGCAACCAGGGGCATACTCTTACTCAATCCCCTTCTCACTAATGTCCAGACCAGGTCTCTGTATTGACACAAACCCAATTTCAATAACACATGGGAGTTTTACGTCACATCCTCCACTAGTAAACACCCAGCTTATGTCTCCTCATGCAAGTAAACACTTCAGCATCTGTGTAAAAATAACAATACACACACAAAATACTTAGAGAAGAGCCACTGGAGGGGCTCCAGGCAGAAACCCAGAGAAAGCAGAGCCAGATCAAACTGGCATGTAACGCACATTACACATTAGTTAAGAAGAGAGCATGCCGTAGTGTTTATTTATTAGCTTTAATGCATGTTGACACACTTGAGGCATAGTTTTTGTATTTTTTCAGGTGTAAAGTTAATATAGTGTTAGAAATTATGCTCACGTATTATGAAATATTAGAAAAGAACAAACACTTTAATTCAAGAAAAGGGACTGGCCAGAACAATAAGCCAAGGAAACTCTGAAAATTCAAAAGTATTGTTAGAAAGGTGTCCCATCATTTGATTAAATTGACTAAAATGACTAAGACTAAAATTATTTTAAGTGCTATTGACTAAAATGTGACTAAGACTAATGTACAATTAATGACTAAAATCTGACAAAAAATTAACACATTTGTAAAAACCTAAAAGAAAAGAAAAGAATATAAGAAAAATAGTTACATGTTAACATGTTTTGCATAGAAACCCTTCATCAGCATTAACAGGCACCAAGCTTGCTCAGTTAAGTCAGCAGGT